>WEIS01065728.1:360-48324 GCA_013389965.1 Todus mexicanus
CCCCCCCCCCCCCGGGTTTTGGGGGGCCAAAAAGGGGCTTGGAGGGGTTCGAGAGGTGCAAGAACCTGTCAGGGGAAGGAGGAGAGGGACAGAGCGGGGTCCTGGGGCTGCGGAGGTCGGGGGGATGCGGGAAGAGCTGCCCCTGCCTGCCCCAAATGAAGGGGGGGCCAGGGGGTCCCCATCCCCAGCCTGCCCCCCGAGCTGCGTAAACTCGGGGTTCGGGCTCCCCAACCGCAGGACATGGCCTGGTCCGGCCTGCCAGGGTGTGCAGGGCAGCGATGGGGGGCCTGGGGACCCCAGCGTGTGCCCAGTGCCCAGCCGGGCTCTGGGAACTCGGGGTGCCCAGGCTCGGTCACAGCGCCCAGCCAGGCTCTGGGAACTCGGGGGGCCCAGGCTCAGTCACAGCGCCCAGCCGGGATCTGGGAACTCGGGGTGTCCAGGCTCGGTCACAGCGCCCAGCCGGGCTCTGGGAACTTGGGGTGCCCAGGGCTCGGTCACAGCGCCCAGCCGGGCTCTGGGAACTCGGGGTGCCCAGGGCTCAGTCACAGCGCCCAGCTGGGCTCTGGGAACTCGGGGTGTCCAGGCTCGGTCACAGCGCCCAGCCGGGCTCTGGGAACTTGGGGTGCCCAGGGCTCGGTCACAGCGCCCAGCCGGGCTCTGGGAACTCGGGGTGCCCAGGCTCGGTCACAGCGCGGCGCGGGGCTGCACAGATGCGGGAGCTCGCAGATGGACACCCATCTGCCGGATTTTCCACCATTAGCAGTTACTTTCCACTCTCGCGGCTCCGCGGGCTGTTAAACTTGTGCCCGTGTCTAAAATAATCCCGTCATCCGCGTGTCGCTGCGCATCTGCTCATCTCCATTATTGTCATGAGGCTCATTATCTTCCGTGCGGGTATAAAGGCTCCGGGAGCCTGGAGAGCGGCCATCGCCCTACGTGCGTCTCGATGCATGTGCGGCGGGGCTGCCATAATCTGCTGCGCAGCCTGGCTCGGGCGCTGCCACCGCAACCCACTCCTCCTCCTCCTCATCCTCCTCCTCATCATCATCATCTCCTGATCTCCACCACCTTAACAGGTAGCTCCACCTCAAGCTGGGGCGACGCTTTCCCATCTGCCTGCCTTTCCTCGCCATCCCTTCTTACTCCACAGAAATGTTTCTGGCTGGTTTTTTTCCCCCTCCTGCGCGGTGGCAGAAATCAGGGCAGCCCGGGGAGGAGGAGGCAGAGCTATTTCAGGGAGCTGCTCTTATCTGCTCTCCGTTAATCCCTGGCTGGGCGGGGGGAAGGTTTCCCTGAGTGCTTTGCTGGGAGGGCATGTATTAAACACTGAAAAGCAAAGCGAGGAAGAAGAGGATTAGCGGGAGAGAGGAAGCTGGCTGCTGGTTTTACTCGGGTTATCCATCTGCTCTGCTTTTATGGATGCAACAGCGTGAGCAATCTCACTCGGGGTTATTTTTGTGTTCTGTTGGGTTTTTTCCCTCCTTCCTTTCCCCACCCCCTTCTCTCTCTCTCTCTCCAGGCGTCTGTGTGTCGAGGTCCTTCTGCGCTGCCGTTATCCAGGAGCCCTGGGAGCCCCTCGCTCCCCTTCCTCCCGCTTTCGCCTCCTGCCGTAGCTGAGCTGTGGAGATAATGGAGCTCGGGACTGTGGTAGCCACCGTGGAAAGCGGGGAGCAAGACACGGTTCTCAAGGTGCTTCAGGTCTACAACCAGGAGGTGAGTGAGAGTCAACCCTTGTCGCCGCGGGTGGTTGCGAGGCGGGGAGCAGGCTGGCCCTGCCGCGGGGTTTCTGTGCCATCCGCTGTCTCCTCTGAGCGCGCCTGTCTGCGCGGTGCTGCCGTGAGAACGTTGCAGGCTGCTTCGTCTTCTGCTCGCGGGTGGCTTATTGCTCAGTGTCGCGCTAGGAAGGCGCCGAGCGGCCTCTCTTTATCTCAGTTCCCTTGCAAAGCACGTAGATGGGATTTTTTAAAATTATCAGTATCCAGATCCCAAGTAAAACCTGGCAGGGAAATTAAACGTCAGCCTGAAGACCGAGGAGGAGGAGCTTTTATGTGAAGGTGAGGTTTGGAGGTAACAAAACAGGCCCGGGAAGGAGCAGCAGGTGAAGCGGTTGTTGTGATTTGCAAGTAAAAGATGATTAGAGGTGGCCGGGGATGAGCTGCTGGGATTTGATGCCGGTGCCAGATATGGAAGCTGGCAGTGAGAAGTAAAGAGTGACTAGAGAATATCAAAAAAAGAATGGTTGGGAAGCAGAGAAGGAGTGTCTCTAGCCTCGAAGCGGCAAAAGATTATCCGTGGGGGTAAATCCCTTTTGAAACAGACTCTGGCTGTCAGGGAAATTTCCCTCGGAGGGTTCCCACCAGCGCAGGGCTGTCCCTGCAGATGTCCATGACTCACTCTGCACCATTCCTGAGTAGGTGGGAAACCAGCGGGGAAACCTGTGGATGCTTCGCTTGGGTGTGCAAGAAGGAGAGCGTGCGGCTGTTTGCAGCAGTCCCTTTAGAAACGGGGAGACGCTAGCGAGGAAGGAGCGGGTCCCTGGTGAGGGCAGGCGGCAGGACTGCGGCGGAGGGAACGCTGGAGGAACAGGAGTGCGATCGGAGCTCGGCACGGGGGTGTCAAACCACAGCGATTTCTGTCGGGTTCCTCCGGCTGGATCCTTTGTCGGTGTATCGGGCGTAGGAAACTTGCGAGAGCGCCGGTGGCTTTGCCAGCCTGTCTGGAGGACATGGAGCTGCCATGGAGAGTTAGGAAAGTGCAGATGAACTCGGCAGGTTCCTTCGTTGTTCTTTGCTGTAAAAAACGATGGGACTGCGTCTTTTTTCTGACTACGTATTTTAATTCTCTGTTGCACATGCGTTCAATTTTTGGTTGCCAGGAATAAACTACAGCTAGAGCAAACCCACAGGTGTGGCAGAAATACACCCGCAGGAGCTTACAGGGGCCTGCAGGAGGATGTGGTGAGGAGAGAACAGGTTGTGTGGCTGTCTGCAGAGCACCTTGGTTCCAGGACTTAGCTGATGGTTCCTCGTAAGCCTGTGCCTGGCACAGTGTGTCTGGCTTGGCTTGGGCACTGGCACAGCACGGTGGGAGCACGGCGTTCCTGCCTCTGTGCCCCGGGAGAGCTCTCAGCCCGCTCGTGTGTCCGGCGTGTCTCAGGCTGGGAGGACTGAAGCCGTCCTGGGGATCTCAGTGACTCTCACACAGTTCATCTGCAAACTACCTTGTGCTCCGGAGCAGATGGGATTGGCAGCACGTGAGAAAGGTGGTGAGCAGCGGGGCGGCCGCGTTTGCAGAGTGAGTGAGTCGGGGAACACCTGCGATCCCCCGACGCTCGGCGCCGTTGGTCCCAGGCTTCGCTGGGCGGAAGGTCAGGTAGAGCTGGACAATGGGAAAGTGCGTGAGGGGATAAATACAGCGGGAGATGAGCTCGGCTGTTCAGACCTCTGGATGGGATATCCGTGAACTGCGTTCGCTCAAGAGAAGTCCAGAGTTTAAGAATGGTGAATTCTGCTAAGACTAATTACCGTTATTGAGCTGCTCTGGAAGTGTGACTCAGTGAAAAGTGGCAGTGAGTGCTGAGAAAATGACGGGAGACTTACAACACAGTTATAGCCACATCTATGGATCTGTAGATCTCGCCGCGTCTGTACGCGCGCAATTAGTGTGCTATGAATTGTAAACATTTGCGTTCCCAAAGCTCGGACCAGATGCTCGCTTGGTGTGAATAAGGATTGCATAATCCACTGGGAAGTGCCGCTTCTCACCTGCGGCCTCCTGTGCTGTCCGGTTCACTGGCAGCAGGTCTAGCCAGGAAGGAGACCGTTCATCAAAGAACAGCTGGAGTAGTGAGGAACACCGAAATATTTCCCGTTAGTGAAGAGCAGGGCTGTGTGTTAGGGAAAGGGACACGATGGAGGTGCAGAGATCAGGTGTCTTCTTTTTGAAGGCATGGCCAGAATAACCACAAGGATCTGTTTGCAAGGAACAAGGAGATGGTGGTTTCTTTTGGTCAGGAAGAGGAACAATAAATATCAGGGGAAAAATCTGTAGGCGCAGCTTGGTGGTGTCACCGAGCAGAGGAATTACCAGCTATTACGGGATGTTTGGATTGCGATGGATACTCACTTTACTGCTGCTGGATTTAAAAATGAGCCCATGGGCAGAGCCTTGGCCTGTGGTGTTCAGCCTCCACCCTGGAGGGCAGCGGGTGATAGTCACAACAGATGTTTTGTAAGGATGAAAGAGAAATGGGGGCTTGCAGAATAACGGGGATCTTGGTCCAGGAAGACGCTTCATACCTGTGGCACGGTCCCTCTCTGCTTTTCAGACTAGATTTGTTCCCCCTAGCACATAGCTGGAGTTGCCCGCGGAGACACAGTGTTGGAAAAGAAAGGCAGGACTGAAATGGAAACCTCATTGCAGGGAAGTTTTCCTTCCGTCGTGTTCCTTGGGAGCTTTGCTGCTGGTAACAACCCCCGCAGGTGGCACGGAGCTGTCTCGGTGCTGTGGCGTTCCTGGCTGTGCCCGTTCCCTGTCTCCATGCCAGCAGGGGCTCCTCTGGAGAAGACGCGCTGGCTTTTGCAGTGTGCTGGTAGAGCTGCTGCTGTCCCGCTGAACGGCCCTTCCCTGGCTGGGGAAGCAGCTCACGGGACTTTCAACCCGTCACTAATTTTGATTGTTTCTGTTTTGCCCCCGCAGAAGTCTCAGTGCTTCACCTTTGACGACGAGGAGCGGGAAGAGAGGAAGGTAGGCAAGCTCCTTGTGTTCTTCCTCTAGTCGGATGCGTGAATATGTGGCTGCTCTGTGCTTGTGTCCAGCAGGGCTTGGTGGTGGCAGCTCCTACAGGGAAGGAACTGAGTGTTTTTTCATTAACTTGGTTAGGGGATGGTGCGCTCGGAGCATCTGGCTCTGGTTTTCCAGCAGCAGTTGGTGTTTTAGGTGGGAGATCGGCATCGTCCCAGCGCTAGGAAGCCCTTGGGGTTCTGTGATGCAAACAGTCACAACCACGGGTGTATAAGAAGTGTGATCCTTTGCATGCATGGCAGGAGTCAGCTGGGCAAAGATCACAGCAACACGGAGCCTCCAGAGGACAAGTGGGTTTGCTGGGAGCTGGCCGTGGGATTTGCCCGAGGCCGTGTATTGACAGATCCCCTAAGCCAGCCTAATCTGGAGATGAATGCTCCTGCCTGCTCATTTCTGCTCTCGCAGACCTTGTGTGGCTGCGCACGGCTGCTCTGCTCACTGGCCTCAAGAATAACTCGTTTTCTCCTGGACTGTTTTCCAGCTAGATCGGTTTTGTGCACAAAAAGCAAATGTGGTGCAGGCAGGCTGGGTGGAGAGTGGGACCTCTTGGAGCTGTTGCCAACTGACGCTAGGGTGAAGCTTCTCCGTGTTCAGCCTGGCGCGTGGGGCTGGGTCTCACGAGATCCCAGCCCTTTGCCTTGCACTGACTGGCCCTTCGAACTGGAACAGGCACAGGCCCTGAATCCAGACACGGCCTTGGGGTGCTCCACTTCTGTTTTGTGTGTCACAAAATGAGCATTGAGCATCACCACCTAGTTCCTGGTGCTTGGTTCTGAAGGTTTAGCCCCAGGCGTGCACTCCGAATCTCAGCCAGAGGCTTTGGTTCCTCTATGACTGCATCTTTAACTCCTGTGTCTTTGCCTCCTTGTGCGGAAGGAGAGGGATTAGGTTCAAACCGCGCCGTGCTCGGTGGTTTGCTCCTGTGCTCTCCTGCTGCTCACTGGCACGTACGGTGCTGTTAGCCACGAGGGTCAGACTTCCAGCTCCTGCAAATTGGTGTTAGTGGAGCTCTGCCAGTCTGTCCCTACTGAGGATCTGGGCTAGTGGGTCTCCAGACAGCACCGAGGTTTAGGGTTCTACTTATTTGAATCTCCTGAGGTCTCTCCACCTTCTTTCCTCGGGCATCACGTGCTCTTCTCACCTCGCTTGGGTCCTTTTACCCTCCCTTGGCGATATTCTGACATCAACCTTCTCTCAACCTTCTCGGTCTGTTTCTGGAGCACCCAAAGCAGGAGCCTCCCTGCTCGTAAGGCTCTGGGCAGGAGCAGAGAGCTGCTGTTGAGTTGGTTGTTGCTCCTCAAAGAATCCATAAGGGATGTTTTTGCTCTGCCCCGTCTTTGCTGTCAAGCAAACCGTGTTAGCCCAGACCACCCTAACTGTGGGTGAAGCTAAAGCGGGCAAGAGCAGCAGCTGCCTGTTCATACCCTTCCCCTACACCTGATCCCCTCTCCCAGCTGCTGTTTCTTGCTGGGTGTCCTTGCTCGAACGGGGTCACGATCAGATGCCGGAGTCAAACGCTTCCCGTGTGCTGCCGAGCGCACACCTGAACCAGAGCCCCGAGCAGCTCCATCTCTATACGATGCTTGCGTCTTCCAGGGCAGAGCGCTGCAGGGTGGTGGGGAACACTGTGAAGGGTCAGTGCTCAAGGCATGACTTGTTTCCAACTCCACAGAAAATGGCCCAGCTGCTGATCAGGTTCCTGGAAAAAGAGCTGCAGCCGTCCTGCCAGGTCACGTGCCTGGAAAGCATCCGCATCCTGTCCCGGGACAAGCACTGCCTTGACCCCTTCACCACCAAGGAGGGCCTGAAGACCCTCTCCAGGCACGCTGGCATTGATTACTCGGAGGAGCTCATCCGGGAGGTCCCAGACTTGGATGTGATCCTGGAATCCCTCAAATGCCTCTGCAACATCGTCTTCAGCAGCCCTCGGGCGCAGGAGCTGACAGCGGAGGCCAGGCTGGTGGTGGGCCTGGCCAACCGCATCAAACTGTACAACGAGAGGAGCCTTCCTCACGAGGTCAAGTTCTTCGACCTGCGTCTCCTGTTCCTGCTGACGGCGCTGCGGGTGGACATCCGCCAGCAGCTGGCCCAAGAGCTCAGGGGCATCAGCCTGATGACAGATACCCTGGAGCTGACCCTTGGTGTAAAGTGGATGGACCCCTACGAAGTGGCCACCGAGGAGGGACTTCTGCCACCACTGCCCCGGCAGGAGACAGAGCGAGCCATGGAGATCCTGAAAGTGCTCTTCAATATCACCTTTGATTCCAGCAAGAGGGAGGTGGATGAGGTGAGCTCCTGGGGTGTCCCACCCCCGGCACTCGCGTGTCTCCGGGCTGTGGTTCGATGGGTGGTTTTCTCCTCTGCTCATGCAGACCCTGGGTACGTGTAAGGGTGGGCAGAGACTCCTCCCCAGAGCTCTGCCGCTACCCAACGCGCTATTAACCCTTCAGACTTCTAGAGCATTACAACTTAAAAGTTGAGTATTTTTCCTTCTCAACGACGTTCTTTGCGCAAGTGGGAGAGCGGAGCCCCCGGATAACTCGCTTCTGAGGGTGGCCTCGTACCTTCCCCTTGTGGACAAGGCCCGAGGAAGGTGTGATGGGGAACATCTCTGTCCCATCCTTGCGCCCATTTTGGGGCCTCTTCCAGCCACTTACTCAGTGTCGTAGAGCGAGGGGAAGGCATCGGGCAGCCGGCAGAGACTGTCCCCTTCAAAAGGAGACTCAGGAGGCTGCTTCCCCACCCTGCTGTCGGTTATTGGGCTGCTGGAGGGAGGGATGGGGCTGTGGGCGATGAGGGCAGCAGGCTCTGGGGTGGGCTGGTTCCCCTTTCCTCACCAAGGTTTCCATTTTCTGTTCTGGGGCCAGGAAGATGCTGCTTTGTACCGGCACTTGGGTGCCCTCCTGCGCCACTGCCTCATGATCTCTGCTGACGGAGAGGACCGGACGGAGGAGTTCCACAGGTCTCTGTCAGATAACTGGGTCGTGATCCTCACTAGAAACAGGTCGCTCCAGGGCGGATCCCGCCTCGCCTTGGCATTAACATCTTCTACTTGTCCGGCCATCGCGAAGGTCGCTGCTGACCAGCAGCAGCATCTTTGGTTTGGCCTGGAGATTCCGCCGGCTGCTGGAGCTCAGTCACAGCCCTGCCACGTTACGTGGGCCAACGCCGCCGCCTCCCAGCCGGCAGGAGGAGGAGTTCTGTCCAATCCTGCCTGACCCCAAGGGCCATAACACGTATCCCGCATCAGGCCTTCTCAGCAGTGCCACCCGCTTTCGTGGGCAGCCTGCCAGAGCAGATGTTTGGTACTTTATTAATTAGAGTCCATGAAGTGGCCTTAATTAACTGTCTGTCTCTATAGACACACGCTGAGGAATTGCCTGTGTCGCATTGCTGGGTGTTACTGATCGGGGGTGTCAGCGTAGAGCAGGTGACACCGTCCTGTCCCCAGCCAAACTATAGTCAGAGGAATCCTGAGCAGTGCGTTGCAGTGACATCAAGGTGAGAGGAGCGATGCAGCAGCAGACCCTGGGGAAAAACCTCTGACCACACAGATTGGTCCTGCCCGGCCTCTGTGTGAAGGAAGATCCATGGTTTCTTAGCTGTCACTGAAGTCTCTTTGAACCCTCAGAAAATAGCTCAGCTACCCCAAAACCAGTTTAATTTCTTCTCTGTTTGTGGTGTGAGGAGCTTGGGATGCTCTCCAAGGACAACTTGGGTCTCAGGGTCCTCACACCCCTGGAAGTTAGTGACAAACCTTCACTGCTGGATAGCTGAAGAACTTCTGTGAACGAAGATCCGTGACTGTGTTCTCTTTTATACGTTCAGCCATACGGTTAACCTCCTGGGGAACCTGCCTCTGAAATGCCTCGACGTCCTCCTGACCCCGAAAGTCCGGCCAGGCTCGCTGGAGTACATGGGTGTCAACATGGATGCAGTCAGCATCCTGCTGGATTTCCTGGAGCGGCGCCTGGACAGGGTAAGTTGTGAGGTGGCTGTGGGAGCTCGTCGCTGCTCGTTTTCACAGGGTGGCTGCAGGGCGTCGTCCTTCAGCCTCGGAAGGCCCAGCGCCAGCACCGCCGGAGCGCCGGCCAGATGGGGTCAGTCTGGAGGTGTCCCAGCATAGAAGGGGCAGAGTCAAAACTGTTGTGGTTGGTGGGACTAAAGCAGCACCTGTTGAGGTGTCAGCGTCACTGCTTTATAACTGCAGGCAGTGAGACTGGCTGAACAGTACCTGATCAGCTGGGCTGTGGAATTACCGGTCCCAGTGATCTGGAAGCCCACGTTTGCATTATTTTCCAGCTGGCTGCAGTTTTCTGTCTCTGGAGTTATTCCAAAGGGCCTCCAAATTTTACCGCTGCCCTTCCCTGCGCTGGGTGCCCTACAGGAGTATTTCTAGCACTGTCGTGCCACAGAGCAGGGCTTGGAAAACCACGTGGTGTGGTTAGAGGAGTGGCGAAGCACTGAAATTCCCGTAGCGGAAGCTTCGGTGTCCATCTGTTTCCCCGACGCTCTGTGCTCATGTTCTCCACCAGCAGCCAGACAGGTTGAGCTCCGTGTGACTAACGTGCTGTTCGTGTTGTGGACCTGTCTGCAGGGGCACAAGCTGAAGGAGAGTTTGACCCCCGTGCTGAACCTGCTGACGGAGAGTGCCCGAGTGCACCGCCAGACGAGGAAGTTCCTGAAGGCGAAGGTACGCTGTAGTTCATCCGAAAATGGAGTGACACTGCACTGAGGGGAGTAGCCGACTGGTGGGTTATTGCCCTCCTCCAGACAGACCTGCTCCGTCGCTCTGCTGGGCTCTGACACGCGGCTGCTTGAGGCCTTTGGTTCTCACAGTTTTTGTCCCACATCTCCCCTGCCCTGTGGATTTATTAGTTCTAGCCGATCTGTAAAACACAGGCTCGTTTTCCCCTGTCTGACCCAGTGCTGCTGCTCCAGCTCCGCTGATCACCCCTTGCTGTGGCCTTGCAGGTGCTGCCTCCGCTCCGGGACGTGAGGAACCGGCCAGAGGTGGGGAACTCGCTGCGGAACAAACTGGTGCGCCTGATGACCCACATCGACACCGACGTGAAGCACTGTGCGGCAGAGTTCCTCTTCGTGCTCTGCAAGGAGAGCGGTGAGTTGCCAGGGGCTGGTTGTGGGCTTAGGTGACAGGGAGCCCTGGAGCTTGGCCTCTGGGTGAGCCGGAGAGCGTGGGATGGGTGGCGGGTGACCCAGCGGGAACATCTGCCTTCCCTTGGGCTGCAGACACGGAGTAGGGGAAGTGGGGAGTACCCAGGTGCTCCGTGGCCGGCAGCTGCTGTCTCTTGTGCCCGGAGCTCTGCTGGAGGACACCCACCACCCTGCAGACCCTGGTGCGTGGCGCGGGCCCCTCGCTCCCCGTCAGGTCAGGGCAGCGCTGCCGTTGCTGGGGCTCGGAGGCCTCGCCCCGGTCTGGCTGTTGGGGCGCGCAGGAGCGGAGAGGGCCGCGGAGGCCCGAGGGAAGCACAGGGTGGTGTCACTCCCCTTCTCCCGGCAGTGTCGCGGTTTGTGAAGTACACGGGCTACGGGAACGCGGCTGGGCTCCTGGCGGCGCGAGGCCTCATGGCCGGCGGCCGGGAAGAGGGAGAGTACTCGGAAGATGAAGACACCGACACCGAGGAGTACAAAGAGGCGAAGCCCAAGTAAAGCTCCCGCTTCCTGCGCCACCTCCTGCTCCTGCCCCATTCCTTCTTCACCCGCCTCCCTTCCATCTTCCTCGTCCCGCTCTTTCACGTGCATGTTTCCAGGTTGGGCTCCGGGCATTTTTTCTGTGTCAGCTTTTTGCCTCCTGGCCTAAGGAGAGGGAGGAGGTGTCGCCCGCCCCCCGCTGCACCCAGTTCAAAGCCGTGCCGTGGAATTGGCAGGATGGGGTGTTGCTCACAGCAAAGAAATGGGAGGAATTTGTACAGAAAATATTTGTACAGAAAGATTTGTAAGGGGGGACATAGGGAAAGAGGTCGGAAGCTCCACGTTGCACGGCGATAGCACTCGGGGCTGACGGGGCAAGCGGCGGTGGCGGCCAGCCTGCCGCGCTGCCGAAGAGCAGAGAAGGTTTTTAAACAGCTCTTTTGCCGCCCCTCTGCTTTACCTCCCTCCTGTGCCTCAGCCTCGCTATTCTCCTTGCAGCATTAACCCTGTGACAGGACGTGTCGAGGAGAAGCTGCCCAACCCCATGGAAGGGATGACGGAAGAGCAGAAGGAGTATGAGGCCATGAAGTTAGTCAACATGTTTGACAAGTTGTCCAGGTACTAAGAAATTCTGCGTGTTCGTGTCTCTGATTTACGTTTATCACAGACCTTTCTTTGAACGTATTCCCCAGGCCACCACTAACCAAGGAGGTGTCAGAGAGGGGGGAGGAGATACACGGGGAGATCCTCCCTGCAGCTGGGCCCCGCTGCGTGCTGGGGAGGGCACCGCAGGCCCCACGCACCTTTGGTGTGGTGGCAAACCACGGAATTCCCCTGCGTGCCTGCTCTGCGTTTCCAAACTCCTGGTGCCTCCCCAGGTTTGGGCAGGAGCGCAGCAGCAGCAGGAGCTGCTGTCCTGGCGAGGCTGCCCGGTCGGAAGCAGCACTCTGCGGACAGATGGCAGCCGGTGCCACCATCCCTTTCCCTCCGGGGGTGCTTTCTCCAGTGGCTTTCATCCATCGTTAATGGGCGCCACCGAGAGCCCCAGAGTCTGCCCGCTGAGTTCTGGCCGCCCCGCGGGTGGGAGGCAACAGGAGGGAGGGAGCCCTGGTGCCAGCGTTGGGCTTCCTCTGGGAATCCTGCACCACACAGATCAGGACCCTAAAACTGACCCGAGAGAGGCAACACTTGTGGATTGTGCTTCCGCTGCCGCCTCGCCGTGCTGAGGTGCCGTGGCTGGAACTGTCCCCTGCTTCTAGAAAGGGACCCTTAGTGGTGGCCTGGGCTGTCCCGGGCTGCCTCTAGGCAGCTGCCACAACCTCCACACTTCTGCTCGTCTGTTCCCGTGTTGTCTGCTGCAAATTTGTGTCACCTTCCCCCTCCCCTCTCCTCCCTGGCTGCAGAGAGCAGGTCATCCAGCCCATGGGCATCACGCCGAGCGGTAACCTGGCCCCCATGGAGAACGCCATCCGCGATATGGCTGACGAGAGGTCGTCGTCTGACTCGGACCTGGGGCTGGACTGATCCAGACCTCTCGCCCCAGCCTCGGAGAGCTGGGGAGCCTCCGTCCGCTCTCCCTCCAGAACTGGTGTTGCACCCAGAGTCTGGTGCTGGGCCAGGACTCTCCTCGTGGGATCCGGATCCAGCCTGGACCCCTCACAGTCCACCACAAGGAACACCTGCCTCCTTCCCGGCTCCATCACCCCCTCTCCTTCCAGAGGGTCTTCATGGCCTGGCTCCACCGTGGTCTCTCCCGTCAGCACCCGTGAGGATTTCACACTCCAAATTGCTTCCAGGACTTTCTAGTAGGACTTTTTTTGTTTTAAGTACATGATGTTTGGGAAGAAGGGTGGGGGGAGGATCTTTCCGTCACGCTGTTGGGGTTCAGCAACCCGCAGGGCACCTGGTGTTCGCGCCGAGGCTCGCGCGGCCGCTGGTCATGGCCGTGCGTGGGGGGATCCGCTCCCCGGGAGCACGGGCAGGATGGGGAGCTGTAGGAGAGGGGTGTTGCTGACACGGTTCCTGGGGAGCGGTGTCCGCGGGGGTCCCGGTGCGGTGCGGCCGCCTCCTCGGCAGGGAGCTGGGCGTGTGCTGTGTGCGGCCGCGCGTGAGCTGTGCCCGCGCGGAACCGGCAGCGGGTGGACCCGGGCGCGGGTACCCGAGTGTTGGGGGAGCAGCGGCCTGTGCCCTGCGGGGAGGCGAGCGAAGCCTTCCCCTGCAGCTTCCCGTGTTCCCCGCGGCCACGGGGCAGGAACGCGCCGAGCTCGGCCTCTGGCTCCGGGCAGTGCCCCGTTACCACCGGGTTTAGTTTCCAGAGTTCACCTTTCCCTGTCTCGCACTTTCCAAATGAAAGGCCAAACCCTGTGTGTTGTTTGCTGCCACCTTGTCCGCTGCTGTCTGCGCCCCGGCGCTGGGGTAGCTCCTCTCCTTCGCTGTGGCTTAGATTTGACTCTTTTTTCTTTTCTTTTTCCCCTGTGTTTTGTTTCTTTTTAAAGAAAATTGTTTTAAAGACGTTCTTCCAGTTTGTCTGATGTACCAGAGTTCCAAAACTTGCTGTCACAAGTAGGAGTGCAAAAGTGATGCTAGAATAAAGAAAACCTGACAAACGGGCGCATGGCAGTGGCTGATCAAACGGGGGGTGGCTCTGGGCAGGGGGGTGACACCTCTGGCTCGCTGCGACCGGTCCGTGGTTCTGCTCCCGTCACGTTGAATTAACCTGGGGCTGAGCCAGGACCTGTCCCTGCCCCACGGCCACCAGGTGTAACCGGCCAGAGCATCGCAGGGCTCAGCGGGAGCTGCGGGGCTGGGGCAGGGCAGCAGGACGGGCTGGGCGGGCTCTGCAGCGGGCACCGCGCCGGGCGCCCAGGGCTTGGGGGCACGGGGAGGTGTCGGGGGCACGGCAGGGGCGAGCAGAGGGTTTGCGGCTGCTCCTGGCTCCTGCCTGTGCTTTTTTAGGAGCTGGCGTTTGATTTCTGAAGGTGTGAAGAGCTGGAGGCGCCGCTTCGTTTGGAGCAGCTCGTTAGTGATTAGGGATCTTTTCAGCAGTCGTGATTAAAGCTCCAGGATCTCCCCGGGGAATTGGGTATTTTTGTAAAACTGACCCAGTAAGATTCAGGAGCGGGTTCCTGTCGCGAGAACAGCGCCAGCAAATCGCAGTCGGAGTCTTCAGGCCAACTGCAGCTATCTCCTTTTTTTTTTTAAAATGTTTNCTGTCCCTGCCCCACGGCCACCAGGTGTAACCGGCCAGAGCATCGCAGGGCTCAGCGGGAGCTGCGGGGCTGGGGCAGGGCAGCAGGACGGGCTGGGCGGGCTCTGCAGCGGGCACCGCGCCGGGCGCCCAGGGCTTGGGGGCACGGGGAGGTGTCGGGGGCACGGCGGGGGCGAGCAGAGGGTTTGCGTTTGCCTGTGCGTTTTTAGGAGCTGGCGTTTGATTTCTGAAGGTGTGAAGAGCTGGAGGCGCCGCTTCGTTTGGAGCAGCTCGTTAGTGATTAGGGATCTTTTCAGCAGTCGTGATTAAAGCTCCAGGATCTCCCCGGGGAATTGGGTATTTTTGTAAAACTGACCCAGTAAGATTCAGGAGCGGGTTCCTGTCGCGAGAACAGCGCCAGCAAATCGCAGTCGGAGTCTTCAGGCCAACTGCAGCTATCTCCTTTTTTTTTTTAAAATGTTTATTTCTTAAGGAAACAGCAAAAACCCCACCGCAGACCCGAGTGAGTGCAGACTCCGGGTCTCCTCCCTGCCGTCTGAGCTCTCTGCAGCTTTCCACGCAGAGCAGGGGCTCTATTTTAACACAATGCTCCTGGTATTTTCATCTTGAATCGTGCTCAAAGCCCTGGCTCAGGACGGACAGGCCCTGGCGCAGGGGCTGACCTTGGCATACGAGTTTAGGAGCAGGGCACGGTTTAAACCACCGCTTCGCCCCCATTCTCAGGGAGAAGGGACGTGCCCGAGGCTGCTGGAGGAGAGGAGCCCTTTGCTCCCCCCGATCCTGCGCGTTCCCACCCGCCGCGGGGCCGGGGCCGGCTGCGAGCGGAACCCGTGGGTGGATTCGAGTCGTGTGTTGGGATGAACAAGTCCAAATGGGAACTTGTTCCACCCTCCCCTCGGAGAGGCCGCCAGGACACGCGGTGCCGAACGCTCTGTCCCTGTGGTGGACGTGCCAGGGTTCCGTGGGGTCCTGGGAGCCAGCCTGAGCCGCACCAGATGCGCGCGAGGTCCGAACGCCTCCCGTTACATAAACAGCCGTAAAACAGCGTCTGAGGCTCTGGCTTTGCCCTGGGAGGAGCCTCGAGGCGCAGAAGCCGGGACCGCGTCCCACTGCCGGGTGCTCAGACGCTTTCGTTCCCTCCGCTTGGGGTTTCTGCGGTTTCGCGTTAACCGTAACAAAACGGCGGCGTGAAATGCTTCGCGTTTTGTGCTTGTTCAGAGCCGCTCCTGACCCGGGAGCGTCTCCAGAGCAGCTGCCGGGACAAACAGACGGGTCAGCCGGGGCCACCTCCTGCCGAAGGTGGGAGCTGGGCGGGCAGAGCCGCGCCCTGGCGCAGGGAAGAGGCTCCGCTCCACCCGCGAAGTGAGGCACGTCTGGGAGAGAGCAGGACGTCACCGCGGCACCCCGGCAGTGCACCCCAACAGCCCTGGCGGGAGGGAAGCCGCTTGTGTGAGATGGAAAAGGAAAAATATAAAAGAAGGAATGAAAAAAAGCAGGTGAAAGGAGTTGGGGGGCACACAGAGAACGTGTTCAAACATGAGGAAGGTGTGGAGTTACAGAAAAACCCTCGGGTGACATCGGGAAAAGAAATAGGACTCTTTTTATTAATAAATAATTAACACTACCCTGATCCAGAACCTTTCCAGCAGCTTGAGCTGGTGCTCCTGAACAGGAGTGGGGGGCAGACACCCCGTGACGACCGCCATTTGTCCCCTGATTAGCAGTGATTTCATCGAAGGAAACAGCACCACAGGTCTGCAGCAGCTGGAAGATCATGACCAAGAGGAGAGCGTCTGAGGAGGAGCTCAGGAAGGAGCCGGGAGATGCTCAGGTCAGTGGCAGAGCTGGAAAACTGGCTCCAGGCGGTGCTGCCTTGAGGCCTTCGTGGCATTTCCAGCCTCTGCCCCTTGAAAACCAAGCCCTTGTCGGGGCTGTGGGCTCAGGAAGGAGACCCGAACACAGCAAGCGGCGTAAGCACGGCTCGTCTGGCACGAGCTCGCGGCCGCTGACCGGAGGAGCTCCTGTGGCTGGACGTGGTCAGAGCCAGAGCCACAGAGAGGAGCGTCTCTCCTAGAGGGTGCTGAAATGGGGTGAGGCAAGGAGGGAGCAGCGCTCGGTGCTCCATCAGCTCGTCTGAAACCTCAGGTAGGATCTTGGCATTTGGGCTCCGCTCTCCTCCGGGGGTGAGGCCTCCTCTGCTCCGCGGCTCCGGGCTGGGATCTCCGCCTGGGCCAAGCGGGACAGTGTCTCCGTTCTGAGGTGAACCTCCAGCAGCACGGGGCCGGCTCCTACTTGTCCCTGGCATCCAGCTGGAAACAGAGACCACGCAGCGTTTGCCGGGGTGTCCGGACGGCGCTTCCCAGCCCCAGAATCCCCAGCAAGGAGGAGTCTGGTTCTCCTGCTCTGCCCCGTTTGCATCAGCTCCATCCACCAGAGGTTCGCTAACCCCAGGCTGGCTGAGCCCCTGCAAACGCAAAGGGGCTTGTAGGGAGACATCGACCCCCCGACCAAAAAACCTGATAATTCCTACCCCATAATCTGATAAATCGGGATGTTGAAATTGGAATCTTGAATCCAGATTTTCTCGGAGGTCAAAGAATTCATGTACGGCTACTGTTAGGGAGCTGGCAGAGCCCGGCGGCCGGCGCCGAGCCCGTTCACGCAGCGGGAGGGTTGGCCCAGCCCACGCGTCACAACTGCTGATTAAATTAACTTGTAAAAAGCTTAAAGAGCGTTTGATGCCGAGTGTGGAAAAACCTTCCCCGCAGGTTTGAAATACTGTGATAATTAACATTAGCACTAAACTCCTAAAGTAATTAAGAACTTTCTCTCCTACAGTTTCTCACTTTTGAAGCTCTCGGAAGATTACAGGTGTCGGAAGAAGGGCCCAGGGAACGATCAGTGGGGGAAAAGCCGCGTCTTTAGGGAACAGTTCGGCGCTGTCAGGCCCGACCCTCCTCCCGGGGGCTGCTCGTGGCTCCTCGTGCGTCCAGCCCGCGCCGCGTTTGGGCTCAGAGCAATCAGAGCGATCACAGCCTCCCTTCCGCTACTGCTATTACTTACTTCTCGCCATGACCACAAAACCCACGAGAAACGAACCCAAAGCCGTTAAGCGAACGTCCAGGAGCAGAGCTCCGCCGAGGCGCTGCCTGGCTCAGCTCCCGGGTGATGTTCAGCAATTAGCCACGTTAACAATTAGTCCTCTTCACGTGCCATTAACAGCTCCAGGGTTGAACCCGACGCCCGAGCGGCAGCCCCCAAGAGGCCGAGGGAGGGAGTCGAGGCTCTGAGCCCCTTCCCACCTTTTCCTTCTCCTTCTGAATCAGCGCTCGCATCTCCTCCGTCCAGTCCAGCAGCTCCACCAGCTTCTCGACCCCGCTGACCACGTCCCCCAGCTGGGCCACGTCGTTGTAGCGCCGGTGCCAGGCGAAGGGTCCCACCAGGTCGCGGTTGATCAGGACTCGGGGCACGGAGCCGCGAACGGCTCCGGCCAGGCTGGCGAAGGGCTCCACCTGAAGGAGGCAACCGAGGGGGTCAGGGCACCGAGGGGCACCGCGGGCAGGCGGCAGTTCCCTGCGCTCAGCCTGTGACCGCTGGGCCTGACGGTTCTCCCGCCGGGGGCTGAGCCACCCTGGCTCAGAACAGCCTCTGGGTGTCACCAGGTATCTGGTGGCCTGTCCTCAGGTAGCTGCAAAACTCATCTCTGGCTCTCTAGGTGCCCACCTTTACCAGGAGCGTGCAAGGCTTTCAGACTCCCTTAGTTCATGTGCCTATTTCTTATCCTGCCACCTCCAATTTTACCTCAATAACCCGTTTTCTGGCCTTCTCTAAACCCTTCGCCTCCTCCGGAGCCCCCTCGGGCCCTGGTTTCCGTGTGCCCTTTTCTCCGTCTGCGCAGGGTTCCCTTCTTCCCAGACCTCCAGGGACGTTCCGATGACGAAGAGCAGGTCTGCCATGGGGAAGTCCGCCACGTGCAGGAAGAAGCGCTGCGGGAGCTCCTCGCCAAAGAACACGATGTCGGGCTTGACGACTCCCGTGCAGACGGGGCAGCGAGGGACCCTGTCGGCCATCACGTCCCCCTGAGGCAAGAGCACCCGACACCGCTCGTTACAGGCGGCACGAACAGCGTCAGAACCACCGCGCGTCCTCGCGGCAACGTCCGGCCCCGCGCCTGGTGCCCTCCCGGAGCACCTCGCGGCCCCGCAACGGGCCTGCCGCAGGTTCTCCTCCGTGCCTTGGCTGGGTCGATGCTTAGCTGTGACCACTCACCCTGAAGTCCTCTCCCGGGAACTTCCTTCGACAGACCGTGCAAGTGGCCGTGGCAAAGGTGCCGTGGGCTTCCACCAGCCTGTCGGGAGGGATGCCAGCAACTGGAACACAGCGCGGGGAGGAGGAGCAGCTCAGCCTGAGGGTCCGAGCCGGGAACTCCGCGTTCAGGGGGCATCTCCCCAGTCCTGCCTCCTGCTCTGCTTCTCGCCCACATCTCCTCCCGGCGCTCGGCTGCTGGGAGAGCGGGAAGAGAGAACTCACCTCTCTCCAGCCCGTCGATGTTCTGGGTGTAGAGGCGCAGGAGGAGCCCTTTGTCGTGCAGGAGACGCAGGAAATAGTGGGCGTAGTTGGGTCTGAAGTTGCCAGGGTAGAGCTCCTTGGCCAAAGCGAAGAAGGGCTTGGGGTTGGCAAAGAAATACATCAGCTCAAAGATGGCTTCTGGGTACGGGATGTCGTACTGCTGGAGGTTACTGTAGAGGCCGCTCCCCGGGGACCTGCGCAGAGGGAGCAGCGGCTGGAGGAGCTGCCGCCCACCACTCAGCCACACCAAGACGTGACAGCGCAGACAGCAGGTCCCCGGGGTCCCTCTGGCTGATTCGTGCTGTCCACGATGTGTCAAGAGAGCGGCTGAAACCGCCCCTGCACTGAAGGAGAACCTGCCTCCCGGCCCCGCTCCGCTGCCGGCCCGCGCTCCGCAGCGGCAGAGCTGTGCCCGCGGCCGGGGAAGGGCAGGGCTGCGCTGCTGCGCGGTGAGGACCCTGCTCAACCCCCGCGGGAGCAGCTCGAGCCCGCGCCACGGCCACGCTGGTGCAGCCACAGAATCGAGCGACAGGCGTCACTGAATCGTCCTGAAGACCTCGGCCAAGGAGCGGCCTGAAGTCCAGCTGGTGCTGCCAGCCTGGCTGTGGCTGGAGGAGGATCGGGGGGCACAGGAGCTCCTGCGCCTGGTCTAGCGCTGGAAAAGGAGACACGAAGCCACGGAGGCGTTACCTGAAATCGGGGATGCCGCTGGGGGTGCTGATCCCGGCGCCAGCCATCACCACCACCCGGCGACACTCCTTCTTGCGAATCAGCTCCGCCACGTCCTGCAGGGTGAGCTCCGGCTTCGCGCCGCCGCCGCCCTGCCTGCCCGCTCCGAAGATGGCCCTGGCCGCCGCCGACAGCGAGAACGGGCTGGTGCCCTGCGCCCTGCGCGGAGCAGAGGCAGCGCATCAGGCCGCGTACGGACAGCGGCCTCGGCTGGACACTGCCCAGAGGGAGAAAACTACCCCAAGAATCACCCCCAGGGCTCTGCCTCACGTATACGGCAGATCCTAAGCGAATCTTGGGCTGGCACCACGTACAGACGGGGCTGGGAACCGTCATTACCATCCCGAGGAACAGCTTCTCCCCAGGCAACGAGTCCCTGCACGAGCAGCGATTCCTGAGCTGCCGGCAGGACCGTGGCCTCGGCAGGGTCCACATGGTCTTCACAAGGACGTGGCTCTGCCTCGTCACAGCAGGTCCCCGGGGAGCTAAACGCACACCCTGCCCAACGCTCCTATTTCTCTGGTAACCCTCAGCTCCCGGAGCTCCCAGGGACAGCGACAGCTCTGCCCGCTCAGACAGGAGAGGAGGCGTCCTCCATCCCCCGAGTCCCTCGCAGCAGGGTCGGTTCCTTCCCTCCCGGTGCAGAGGTGAAGCCGAGAGCCTTACCTCCACGCTGCGGGGCCGGCCGCCCCCTCACCACCCCTGGAGCAAAGGGGGAGCCGGGCCAGGCCCCTGAGGCCCCCGGAGCTGCTGCTGCCGCCCCAGGGGCCGCGCTCCCACAGGCTCCTCCAGGCTGCAGGAGAGCAGAGAGACAGTGAACAGGAGTGGAGGGAGAACGGGAACACAGGAACACGCGGGGATGGTGCTGACTGCCCCTAGGGTCTGCTCCCAGCCCTCAGACCCCCTCACAAAATAGAATCGTTTGGCTGGAAGAGACCTTGGAGATCACGGAGTCCAACCATTATCCCACCCCTGCCAGGGCCCCACTGCCCCGTGTCCCTCAGCACCACATCTCCACGGCTTCAAAACCCCTCCAGGGATCAGGGGGACTCCACCCCTGCCCTGGGCAGCCTGGACCAGGCCTGGGCAACCCTTGACAGTGGGCAAGAAATTGTTCCTCAGCTCCAACCTCAANGGCCCCGCCGCGCTCCATGCCCGGTCCGGCCGGTACCGCAGAGCCCCGAGGAGCCGCCCCCCCCCTCCCGCCCCTTTTGGGGCCGTTTCGGGGGGTTTCTGGGGCCGCTCGTGCGCGGGGGGCAGGGCCAGGCCTGGGGGGGCGGTGCTAGGCCGCGGCGTTCCCATGGCTACCGGGGGCGGGGCGGGAAAGGGGCGGGGTCACCATGGTTACCCCCGCGGTTACCCGGCGTGCCCCGCGCGGTGCCGGAAGTGAGTGTGCATTTCCGGCGCGGGGGGAACGCGCCGCGGTCTCGCCTCCGCTTCTCTCTCCTCGTCTCGTCTCGGCGGCACCATGAAGGACGTGCCGGGCTTCCTGCAGCAGAGCCAGAGCGCCGGCCCGGGGCAGCCCGCCGTGTGGCACCGCCTCGAGGAGCTCTACAACAAGAAGTGAGACCCGCGGGGCCTGGGCCGGTGTCCCGGGAGCTGCTGTGGGGCCGGGGCCTGTCCCGCCGCGACCGGGGCCTGTCCCGCCCTGTCCTGCCGGGATGGGGCTCCGCAGCCTCTCCCGGGGCGCTGGGCCCGGCTGCGCTGGGCTGGGCTGATGGGTAGCAGCTCCCCGAGTCCTTGCGGTGACTTAATAATCACTTAACCGGGGCGTTCTCGGCCGTGGGGAATTGGGGAGGTGGTTTCCGCGTGATTTTCCTGCGGGTTACTTTATGTCAGGAGCAACTTGTTTGGGGGGAGGGAGTTGGAGCCTGGCCCAGGCTGCCCAGAGAGGTTGTGGAGTCTCCTTGTGTGCAGAGATTCCAAGCGCGCCTGGACACTGCGATGCTGGGCCCCCTGCTCGGGGTGACCCTACTGGAGCAGGGGGGTGGCACCAGGTCCTGCTGTGCTGGGTTCTGAGGGGTGTCTCTGCCGCTGCTGGTTGCTCCCACTTTGTCATTATTCTCGGCAGCTGCGGGGATGGGCGGGTTTAACCGAGTCGAGCGTGAGTGGCGGAGCCGTTCGGTGTGAAGTGCGAGCTCACCGAGTCACCTTCTTGTTTCCCAAGGCTCTGGCACCAGCTGACCCTGCAAGTGCTGGACTTCGTGCAGGACCCCTGCTTCGCACAAGGGGATGGGCTCATCAAGGTGAGGCGCCCGGTTCTTCCCGAGGGGGTTTCTCTTTCTGTAGCAACCGTGGTTTTGTACTCGTGGAAAACGAGGATCCTCTCCGGGGAATTCCTGAGCCGGGTGGATTCTGCTCCCTGGGGTTTGGGTGCTGGGTGGGAGGGTGCAGGTTTTGGGGGGGATGTAAAGTCCTGCCCAAATTGAACGTGTCTGTTTTAGAAACTTCTCTAATTTCATCCGCTTAGGGGTTTGTTCTGGAGGGGGGTGCAGGGGGAGCCTTTTGCTGCCCCTTTAGGAGCAGAGGGTTTGTGGCTGCGGGTGCGTGGTGGGTCACGAGGCGCTCGCGATGCACCCGGCAGGTCATCGGTGAGGATAACGGCACACGCAGCCCGGACACTGTGTGCTACAAATAACCCCCTATTCGCTCTCCTTTGCGTTTTTAGCTTAAAATTCAGCTTCTCGGGAAACAGTGACTCCCACGGCAAGGAGCCTCGGGTGTCTAGAGCCCCTTTGCCAAGGGAAACTCGAAAGCTCGAGGCTTGAGCTTGTTGTACGGTGACAACGGGAGTCGTGCCCTGGGCCAGGGACGCCTCGTGCTGTCACCTGCGGGTTTCTGGAGTCTCTCCTTGCTGCTGGAAGGGGAGTGCAGAGAGAGAGTGACTGAAAACGAGCAGCTGGGGGCTCTGGGGTGCCGCAGCGTAGACGTCCTGGTGTTGGACGCTCGCTGCTTTGTTGGGAGAATGAGTTGGGGTGGAGCGGAGAGCGAGTACTGTGGCTGGAGGGGAGCAGCCCCTTGCCCTGACTGTCGCTGTCTTTGTGCCTGCAGCTCTACGAGAACTTCATCAGCGAGTTTGAGCACAGGTGAGCGCGGTTGCCGGGAGGTTTTGGGGTAACCTGCCGCTGGCCGAGGCGGTTCTGACGGCGAGTTCTCTGTTCCAGGGTGAACCCCTTGTCCCTGGTCGAGATCATCCTTCATGTGGTCAGGCAGATGACAGGTCAGTGTCCGCACCTCTTGCTTACAGGAGTTCTAGTGACTGATACCCGTGAAATTTAACGAGTTAAGTCTCAGGTAAACCTTTAATGCTCAGCTCTCGTCTTTCTGGGGTGTTGAGAAGGGAAAGAGCGAGCTCGGAGTTGTGAGGAATCACTGGAGCAGCTCATCTGCTGCTGGGCTGGGGAGTAGAGCCCGGCCTGTGATACAGAATAGGGAAAAAAAATATCCCAGTCTTCATGAGTCCAGCAAAAGGACGAATTTCTCGGTGAAGATTTCGTTCCACGGGAATTCTTAATAACGCCGCTGTCTCTCTTTCCTCCAGATCCCAACGTGGCCCTTACTTTTCTGGAAAAGACTCGAGAAAAGGTACTTTTGAAACCACTTTTTCTGGCAGTCCACCTACAGGAACTGTTTTGCTTGTGTGTGTCTGTGTGTGTGTGTGTGTGTGTACACGGTAGAGCTGAGAGCTGGGTACGTGCGTGGAGAAGCCCGAGCTGGGGACGACAGCTCTGAACAGCTCCGTGTGTCGGGGCGGGGGCGCGTTAACGAGCGACGCTTGTGCAGCCCTGGCGCTGCAGGTAACGAGCGCCGCGCTCNAATTTTACCCCCCCACCACCAAAAATTTTTTTTCCCCCCCTTTTTTTAAGGTGGGCTTTGTCTGTTGGAGCCGGGGCGAAGTTTGGTGGGTGCAAGTGTATATGAAGCATGTGTATAGCTAAGAATAGCTGCAGCGTGGGGTTTTGAGGGTTTTTGGGGTGGGGGTTTTTTTTAACCTAACCCCTCTGAACAGGGGTTAAAGCCTCCGCTTTATTTTTAGCGGTGCGGTAGCGACTTTGCCGTGGTCTCGGTCGCTGTCGGGCGGTGTCGCTTCTGGACCACAGGAACGTGGAGCCCTCGGCGCGGTGAACTGGAGGCCGGGAGCACTCNGAGCTGAGAGCTGGATACGTGCGTGGAGAAGCCCGAGCTGGGGACGGCAGCTCTGAACAGCTCCGTGTGTCGGGGCGGGAGCGCGTTAACGAGCGACGCTTGTGCAGCCCTGGCGCTGCAGGTAACGAGCGCCGCGCTCTGAACGCGTGTCTTTGTGCGCCGCAGGTGAAAAGCAGCGACGAGGCCGTCATCTTGTGCAAAACGGCCATCGGGGCGCTCAAGCTGAACATCGGGGACCTGCAGGTCACCAAGGTGAGCAGGGGGCTCGTGCGCCTCGCGCCTTGGGGTTGGGCTCCGGCAGTTCTTGCGGCGCGGGCGTGCCTGCGCCTGTGCTTCGCTTTCGGATGAGAAGGTGGTAAATCCGCGGCCCCTGAGGTTCCCGGGAAGACCCACGGTCCTGCTTCACGTTCCATAAGCTGTAAAAACGCCTGTGCAGCCAAATCTCTGGTTTCACGAAGGTTCTGATGCACTTTGAGGGGCTGTTGCTCATCAGTGGCCTGCAGGTGGTCACGGCAGCGGCTGATGTGAGCAGCTCAGGAGAGAGGGGGGAAAACCTCCTCAATCTGTTCCCATTGGCAGCTTCGAGGGGCTCGTGAATCCAGCCACGTGTGCTGCTCGTTGGGAGCTGCTGGTGCCGAGTCAGGGCCTCGTTTCCCACGTGAAGTGTGCTGGGTTTTCCTCTCTTGGCTGTTTTTAGAACCATCTCTTAAAGCCAAGATGAGTTTCTCTGTGCAGCCCCACCCCCGCCCCTNCGTGTGTGCGAGCTGAGCCTTCACCGGTAACAAACGGGTTTTCACCTTCCTCAGGAGACCATCGAGGAGGTTGAGGAGATGCTGAACAACCTCCCTGGGGTGACCTCCGTCCACAGCCGCTTCTACGATCTCTCCAGCAAGTACTACCAGACGATCGGGAACCACGCCTCGTACTACAAGGACGCGCTGCGGTTCCTGGGGTGCATTGACGTTAAAGACCTGCCAGGTATAACCCCTCCTGTGCCAAGCCCCGAACGTCCCGGTTTCCATTCTCTTCCACCTGATAAAACACGCTGGCAGGGAGCGGGTTTTCTCAGCGTTGCTTTGAGTCGGCCGTAGTTGGGCCGGGATCTTGCTCGAGAGGAATGCTCACAAGGAGAAGGGCCGAGGAGAAACCTGCTCCTGAGGTGGTGGGAGTGGGGAAATGCCCCTGACAGAAGGGACAGTTTGTTCTAGTTCCCCAAAAACTTCACTGTAGGCTCAGAAAGTGTCCCTGTGGTGCCGCTGCCATGGTTACCTTGGTTGCTGAGTGCTGATTTGGGAGAGGAGGAGGAAGGGGCCGGGAGTGATTCAACACAAGCAGAGAGGAGGGTGAGGGAGGGGCTGGAGGGGCTTAGGCAGCTGCTTCATCCAAACTGGTTTTGATGTTTTGGGGTTTTTCTTTGGGTTTCTTTCAGTATCGGAGCAGCAGGAGAGAGCCTTTACCCTGGGCCTGGCAGGGCTCTTGGGAGAAGGCGTCTATAACTTTGGGGAGCTGGTAAGTCCGTGCCGCAGAGCTTCAGCTGCTGGGTGCCGGGAGCTGGTGTTACCCCGCTGACGCCGTCCTGCCTGGTTCCCGCAGCTCATGCACCCGGTGCTGGAGTCCCTGAGGAACACCGACCGGCAGTGGCTCATCGACACACTTTACGCCTTCAACAGCGGAAACGTCGAGACCTTCCAGGCTCTGAAGTCGGCGTGGGGTCAGCAGGTGAGCGAGACAGTTGCCGTTTTGCTTAAGGCCTGGGCTCGGTGTTTACAGAGAACGCTTGGATTCTGTGGACCTTCACCTTCAGAATTCCTGGCTCTGGGGCCCAGGTGTAGCTGTAGTAACGTTCTGTTCATTAGTTTTCTTTTGGCTTCCCTCTGCGTCTGGATGATGGAGAGAAGTCAAGAGAAATCTCCCGTCATCCAAAGGCAGAGCAAACGAGCGTCCTGCAGTCCTGCACGGGAGGATAATCTCTGATTTAATCAATTTCCATAATGCTTTTCACTCCCGGGATTAAACCGCTGCCAGTGTAAAACCGTGGAACTACAACGAGTCAAAATAGTGTAATGGAATCAAAAGAGCGGTTTTCACTTGTCTTCTTAGACGTTTGAGGGGTATTAACTACCCGGGGTACACCGGGAATTGCTGGTGTAGCCGTAACCCGCAGGTGGACTCGTGCCACTTGCAGGCTGTGCCCTGTGACCACGGGCTGCCAGCGTGTGAGGCGCTGCCGTTGGCTGGGTGGTTCTTACGGTTTGTTTTATGGAACCGTGGCCAGGTGGTGAGTGGATCGTAACGGCCTCAGTGAGGGCGGTGGGTCCGCTGGGGGCTTGCTCGGGTGTGTAGTGTGCTGTTCTCCCCCGAGGGGGAGCAGGAAAGTAACAATGACCTTATTTGTTCCGTTTTATTCTCTTACAGCCCGACCTGGCTGCAAACGAAGCCCTTCTGCTGCAGAAGATTCAGCTGCTGTGTCTCATGGAGGTGAGCCGGGAGGTGAGGGGCGGTGGGAAGGGGCTGCTCCAGCCTCTTTCTGCTGAGGGCTCTGTCTCTGCGGGTGGACTCGGTCGCTCCCCTCACAGACACTCGCGAGTGTGGGGAGTTTGCCGTGGACTTTGCCTCTAGATGGTGCCAAAAGTGAAGGAGAGAAACTGAGCCTGGAGAGCCCCGTGGGTTTGTGGTGTCCGGGTGAGCGCTCTCAGGGAGGACGGTTTGTGTCTGCAGGGTGGTATCCAAAATAACTCTGCAAGGTTGGGCTTGGTGATCGTAGAGGTCTTTTCCAACCTGGAGGATTCTGTGATTCCATGAAAGTGCGTTCGAGCGTAACAAAGATCTGCAAAACAGTTAAAATCCGTTTGCTAACGACTAAAAATCCTCTCCCTGCTGGATCACCCTGAACACTTCAAACAGTTCCTCTTCTGTCTCCGGAAGGCTTTAGCTCTGTGCTGCCAAATAATACTGGTGTGTGAACATCTGTGGCCCCGGATCTTCTTCAAAAACTTAAATATTGAGTCATCTGGAGGGCGATGTGTGTTTATACACACTCACACAGCAGTGTTGCCTGTGTGTATATTCCCCTTTCAGTGATTTACTGGGAGTGAGTTTTACCACCTCTAGGCACTGCGTTGCCTCAGGGGTCTGACACACATGGAGACGTTTCAGCACAGATTTATTTGGAGGTGAAGTTGCCCAGGAAACGCGCTGCTCGGAGCAGCGAGGTATGCGTGGAGGAGGGAGGTTGCGGCTCCTTTCCGCTGAAGTAAATACATTTTTCTCTGAAGTGTTTTGATTAAAAATGAGAAATGCAGTTGCTGCCGCAGACCACGAGCTCAGCGGGGCAGCAGGAGGGAAGCTGTGCGCTGCTGGAGTAAACTAAAACTGAATGGGGTTTGTTTTCTTGCTTTGTTTACCTGAATCCAGATGACTTTCACCCGACCGGCCAATCACAGGCAGCTCACTTTTGAAGAGATTGCCAAGAGTGCCAAAGTCACCGTCAACGAGGTGAGTCCAGGTTTAGACAAGCTGAGTCATGTCCAAGTTCTGCAGCTCCAGAAGTGCCTGGACAGACCCGCTCCCGTAGCTGAGCTCTCAGTAGAAACGTTCTCCCTGTTCTCCTGTGTTTGGAGACCCTTTTTTAAGCAGGATTGCAGCGCTTGGTGCTCCCGTTTCTTGGTAAATACATTTCTGAAGGTTCTTAGTCACGGTCTAGAGTTGGAAGAGAGCTCTGCAGGTCGTCTGCTCCTGCCCGCTCTCAAAGCAGGGCTGTGGCTGGGGCCGTGCAGGGCCCTGCCAAGCTGGCCTCGGTGTTTCCAGCCGGGGGAAATGTCATTGATGTTTAGTTCTTCTCACGGTGAAGAATTTCTGCTGTTACCCTAGATGGAATCGCTGCTGAAGCAAATCCTGCCTGTGGCCTCTTGTCCTTTCACTGTTCCTCGGTGTGAAAATAGCTCCTCTTATCTTCCATGTTACTGCCTCTAGGTCCGGAAGGGTTGCGATGAGGTGTCTCCAAACAGCCTCTTGTCAAGGCTGAGCAAACAAAATTTCTTTGTAATGTCAGGTTCTGAGCCTCCTGATCTTGGCGGCCCTTTGCTAGACTCCAGTTTTGCAGTGCCCCCCTTAAACTGAAAGGGGACGATGCAGAACTGGACCTGGTGCTGCAAGTTCTGAGCGGAGCAATCGCATCCCTCGGTCTGCGGGCTGTGTCTGCACTGGTGGAGAGCAGGACACAGTTCCCCTTTGCTCCAGGGCACACCTCTGGCTCCTGCACGGTTTTGCTGTCACTCTGCTGAGTGCACTGAGTGCAGCCATCAGTCTCACCTCTGTCCGTGCTGCTGCTGCTTGGGATTGTTTGGCCTTGGGTGCGGGACTGTGCTCCCCTCACCATCCTTCCTGTGGTTCATGGTGGAGCTCTCTCTTCGTGGTAGCTCTTATTTCCCACACGTCTACGTCTCACGGTTTGGTGTCATCTGTGAAATTGCCCCGAGCCAGCTTAGAGGCAATCAAAGAGATGGTGTCAGACCCAGTGCCAGCCCCAAAGGAGCGTTGTTTGTGAGCGGCCGCCTCGTCGGTGTCAAGCCACTAACCACTACCGCCGGAGCACGGTGGTTGTCCCAGTTCGAGCGAGCACAGAGCAGCAGTTCAGCAGATTTTTCTACTCATCTTGTGGTTCTGCTCTCTGTTCTGTAGCTCGCAGTTCGTCAACAAGGATGTGGTTAGAAGGTCACGTTGAACACTTCGCTAAGAGACAGGTCCAGGGCACATACAGCGCTGCCTTTGGCCACCGAGCGAGTGTTTAATTAAAAAGGGCGATCATATCGGTCAGACACATCTTGCCCGTGGTAAATCCGTGTTGGCCTCTTCCAGTTACTGTGCCCTTCCTGGGATTCCAGAGAGAAGGAAGGAAATCTGCTCTTAGAGAGAAGAACTCTCTCCTTTGTGTTTCGATGTCGACTCTCAAGGCAGGATTATAACCAAAAAGAGGATGGGGGCGAGAGGCTGTAGCTGCTCTTGGGTTGGTTTGGTTGTGTATAGGAAAGACTTGCGCAAGCTGCTGCGGTTTAAAGGTTTCGTTCATCTCTGGAGAAACTGGCGATTCTCTGTCATATCCTGGAACTATTGTTTTATTTGTAGGTGGAACTGCTGGTGATGAAGGCGCTCTCCGTGGGCTTGGTGAAGGGCAGCATTGATGAAGTCGATAAGAGGGTGCACATGACGTGGGTACAGCCACGCGTCTTGGATTTACAACAGGTGACGACCAGCTCGAATGTTAAGGTGTTACTGACTTGTCGTGTTGTGTGAGTGACCTGGAAAAGGAAATAAGGGCTATGGAGGGTCAGTGTCTGAGAATTCCTCTCCTTAGTGGTGCTTGAGGACACTCAGGGGACGAGGAGGTAGATCAGCTTTCCCTCGTTGCCGCCGTTAGCTCTTGCTTGTGGGGTGTGGGGTGTTCTGTGTCGGAGCTTTGCGGTAGGTGGTTTGGAACCCGTCAGGAGGCAGTGGAACATTTGTGACACTTCTCTTCCCAAAGCCACACAAAACACAGATGCTGCGACGGTGCTTTCCAGAGGGATGCAGACATCTGTGGCTGCCTCAAGCCTGAACGTGTGAAACGACGTCTTGGCGTTTCTGGGCTGGAGGCGGCACACTTGTCTTGGGAAGGGAGGAGTTCAGGGTGATAAAGATGAAGGTGCTGAGCTTCTCGAGTTCCTTGTAATATTTTAGGAGGCTGCGGTGTGCCCTTACCTTTAAAAAAAACACAGGGCGTGGAACCCTAGCTGCAAATGATTCCTTTTACACCCTGCAGTTTAACTTCAAACCTGGCGGTCTTGGTGGTAAAAGCCGTTAAGGAGCATCTTTTCTCGGCGTGGTGGGTTTTGAGAAGGTGTTTGGGAGCTCGGGTGCTTGTCCGTAAAGGTGAACGTCGGCGTGTGCAGTGGCTGAGGCTCTGAAGTTCTCGTGGGCTTGCCTTGCAGATCAAAGGGATGAAAGACCGCCTGGAGTTCTGGTGCACGGATGTGAGGAGCATGGAGATGCTGGTGGAGCACCAAGCTCACGACATCCTGACATAGAGGACCTTGCACTACCCCTGGGAGAGTAAATTCTACTGCGAGTGACGCCAGCAGCACTCAGACCACTGACTCTGTACTGAATTCTGTGGAAGGGGGGCGGGTGGGCAGAGGGGGGAGCAGCTTCCTGATGCTTGTTCGGAGGAGGACGTGGCCTTTTGCTGGGTAACCCTTTGGTGCTTGGAGTCAAGATTTCCCTATGCGCTAACATTAGTGGCACCGGCCGCGGGAGCTCCCGTCCTGCGGGAGGGCACAGGCTCCGCAGCGGTTGTTCTGTCCGGCTGTTGCGGGGGGATGTGATGCCGGTTGCGTGTTACAGGAGCGGGGGCGGTTTGCCCGGTGTGGGGGTAGCAGAAGCTCCTCGTGCTGGGGAGGGGCCTGACCGTGGGGTGTGTGTGGCACGACCTGGTGGCATCGGCCTTAGGAGGGCGTGACGTTCCCGGTGACCTCTCCCCCTGCTCCTGCAGCAGCCCAAAGGCAGCGTTGCTGACATCATCTTCCTCCGTTCGCCCTCTTTCTCCACAACCCCTCCTCCTCATCTGCAGTAGAGGGAGTGTTTACTCCATCAAAGGGTTTTTTTTCCAGGATTACCGGTTAGTGGACGTGTTTTTATATACTTTTGGGGGTGGCTGTCTTTTACGAACACTTTGTGCTGAGGTGAGGTGCAGCAGCATTGCTGAATAAACTTCTCTGCCTTCCCTTTTCTGTAGTTTTGGGTTTCTCATCCCCGTGACTCTCAGAGGAGCCTCTGGGGCTGTTTAGAATGAGGTTTCCTGGAAGCTTTGTGTTGCAAAACCTCGCTGTCCAAGAACAATACAGATTTAAGCCATCTGTTGCTGACTACTTGGCGTGTAGCACCTTGGTATGTACTTTATCATCGAGTTCCTTCCTTGTGGGGGAAGCTGCTGCCCTGATGCCTTTTCTCAAGTCTCAGCAAGCACTGCTGAGTGAAAAAGCCTCAACACGGCCCGAGACAGCGAGTTTCTCTTCTGCCTTTGCCTCTTAACCGCTGCTTCAGAAGCTTTCTGTAATGTAATTACAAATTGTTGGATGCTGCACCTGGTCGCCCTCCACCCTCCTGCCCCTAACCAGTTCTGGCCTCGATTTCTCCCTGGTTTGGAGCAGTTCAGGTCTGTCTGCCCCTTCCTGCTGAGCCCACCAGTTTCACGGTTTCGCTCTGCCCGTGTCGGCTCAGGGAGCGTTGAGCCACATGGATTCCTCCTCCGGTATTGCGCAATTTCGCTTTCCCTGGTTCATCTGCTCCTCAAAGCTCGTTCCTGGTGTCGCTTTTACTGACTTCAGAGGAGCGTGTGGAGGAGACAAGCGTCCTGATCGGGAAAATGTTTCCTTTATCTCACAGCTAAGGACAGGAAAAAGGCTTTAGAAAGTACAATCCCCTCGGTGGCGTCGCGTCACCGCGTGTCAGGAGCAGCCGAGCGGCAGAGAACGCGCGTCGCAGGGCTGCCGTCGCTTCGGGGGAGCGTCAAAACCCTGGAGCGGGACTGAAGTCCTCTCTGGAGAGCGCTTTGACAGCCCCTCCCGTACTGCAGGGAGTGCTCGCGGGAAGATCTGTGGCTGGAGCGAGTTGCGATGGAGGCTTTCCCAGGATACCTGGGAGGGTTATTTGCCACCAGAACCTTCGTGTGCGGGAGCAAGCGCTGGCCGCCTGCTCCTCTGGTGCATCATGTAGGAGGTTGGGGGTGTGTTGGAGGGCGGGAGGAGACCTTCAAGGTCAGGCTCGATGGGGCTCTGAGCAGCCTGCTGTAGCTGCAGATGGCCCTGCTCCCTACAGGGGGCTGGACCAGATGAGCTTTAAGGTCCCTTCCCACCCGAACCACCCTGGTTCTCTGATAAGTCAGGTGTGTGCCACCCATTTTAAATATCACCCACAGCCCTCGAGCATTTTCTTGCCAGGAGTTTTAACGTGATTTTTGCTTCCCTGCTGGTGCTGTGAGTGGTTCCTTGGTGCAGCTGTGCACGGTACAAGTGGGAATTCCCTAGTGGGCTGCGGCCCGTGGGGCAGCGTGCCGTCCAGCGGAGCACGGCCGCAGGGCCCTTCCTCGTGGGCAACGCGCGTGGCGGGAGCAAAACCAACGAGCCGCTACGGTGAACACCAACATGGATTTTAATGACTGGACTTCGGGGGTTCCATCCCGGCACAGATCAGTTCTGATCAGATCGGATCTTCCCTCACGCTCCTGCTCTCCACGGGGCAGCCGTTGCTCCTGCCGCTCCTCACTCCGGGCGGCTCCTGTAGTGCTTTATGTGAGCCAGGATCCAGGCGGTGGGCGCCAGGAAGCACACGGACATGGTGGTGAACGCGATCGCTTGCTCCTGCCGGCGGGAGAGGGCACAGAGGGTCAGTGGGGCGGCTGCGTTGTGCGTGGGGACCCAGGGAGGGCTGCGGCTGGTGCCGTGTCTAGAGCAGAGCACCGGGTGCCCGTGCTCCTCTCGCTTTCCAGCCCCGTGGCTGCCAGAGAGCACCGTGGGGCTGCAGCAGAGAGGTTTGGGCATGCAGAGCAGTTCTCACCAGCAGCGGATCGAGCTGGTTGCTCTCTAGGCTTGTTTCCTCCACTCTGTGTTTCCCTGTCTTGATTCTCACTGGGAAATCAGAGCAACCTGTGACCTTCAGTCGGCCGCGAGGCCGGAGCTGGGGCTCCCGGAGCTCCTGGGAGCAGCCGTGCCTGACTTTCAGATGACTTTGGGGTGTGAATTGCAGCCGGCAGCAGCCTCTCTTCTATTTATGGTGCACCAGGGCAGCGCTTAACCCCTTGCACTGTCTCCTTGATTTCTGTTTTGATTTGACTAGAAAAAGGGTCTCTGGGCTTGGGAAGCGCTTTGGTGCAGGCCTCGGGAGGGCAGCAGGGGGTAAACTCCACAAACAAGAGGTGAAGGTGAGACCCAGCCAGGATTTGAGGCGAAAAGCTGCTTTTTCCAAGCGGATTTCACCCAGAGCTGGAGCAGCTCCTGTTTTGGTGGGATCATCCCTGCAGGAATGATGGAGGGACTGGCACGCTCTGGCTCTGCGGCGACAGCAGACGCTGTCCCTGCCCACGGGGACACCCGCTTTGGGGTGAGTGTCCTGTGGAAGGGGCGAATGGTGCCCAGGTCTGTCCCTGTGCTGTCAGGGTGCCTTGAGAAAAGGGGCAGAGAGGATAAAATCAAATGGAAGCTGGAGCCTGCAGGGGGGAGCAGGGCACCCCCAATCCCAACGGGGTGCTGCCTGCAGCCTGCACTGCTCTGGGGGCAGCTCTTCCTGCTTTTTCTCCCCTCTACTTTCTTTTCAGCCCCTCCAGCTACTCACCGCAGCAGAGATGTGATGTTCGGGTGGCTGGGAGCTGAGCGGGGCGCGGGGGGCGCGCAGCAGGGCGGCCAGCAGCCGGGAGCTCTGCTGAAAGCCCCTCATGGTGCTGCCAGGGCCAGCGGCTGCTCTTCGCTCTGCGGCCGGGCGCAGCTGCCCAGCCCGTCACCGTCACGGCCACCCCCCCGCTGACACCCCTCGGCACGGGGCCTGCTGCTCTCCCCAGGGTGAGGCAGCGGAAGACCCTTAAATGGCAGGAGTTGCCCAAATCGTTCACTAATTATGTTTTTTCTTCCATTAAACACTTTGTTTTTGGGGGTTCCTCAGCAGCACCCAACTCCCTGCAGCTCTGAGGTCAGGAGCCGGCAAGGTGGGACCTCTGCTAGGGAGCAGACCTCGTCTTCTCTCCGGCTTTGGAATTTATAAACCACAAAACACGATGGCTGGGGGGTGCCAGGGGCTGGAGGGTGCCAGGGGCTGGAGGGTGCCAGGGGCTGGGGGGTGCCAGGGGCTGGTTACCAGCGGTGCCCCTGTGGTGTGGTAACCCAGGGCCGGTGCTCACTAGAAGAACGCGAAGGAGAAGCTGAGAGAAGCTGCCAAAGCTGAGCTGCTGAGCTCCCGACCCGGCAGTTGTCACACGGGGCTCTGGCTTTCGGGGGGTGCTGCTCCCCGTGCCCTGGCTGGAGAACACCCGCAGCTCTCCTCCAGGCCACGGCCACATTTCTCAGCAGCTTTTAGATGTTAAGTCATCACGGGCTGGTTTTTCTCTCCCAGTTTCCCCCTTCCTGGAGAGCAGGGCAGCCCCAAGCCTCCTGCGCTCCCTGCCACGGGCAATGAGCTCATCTGGGCAAACACGCGCATGTCAAGATTTTCTTTATTATTATTTTTTTTCTTTTTAAGGAGAGGTGGGGAAAAAAAAAGTGCTTTCCTTCCTTCTTTCTCTATTGGGTAACTTCCGTCCGTCCCCCCCGTGCCGGAGCCCCACGGCAGCCGCCTCCGCCCACGCGACTGGAGTTCACGCTCGGAGTTCAAAGGCAAGGTCTGACCTCCTCACTTCCCTACACCCTTTTTGGTTTCGAGGGGTTTTTTTAAACTTTTCCTGAAGGCAGGAGGAGGATTTTTTCTCACAATTCAATCCCAGGCACCACCTGGCATGAGGAAATGGAGCTGACCTCGAGGGCTGGCGGCAGGGAGGGACTCTGGGGACTGGCGTCTGTGCCGCTCTCGGGCCGCCCCGGGCGACTTTCCCCGCTCGAGAGTCGCCTGGTGCCTTAATGGATCATTTTTGTGTGGTTCTGGTGCTCAGCGTCGCCAGGCACCAGCTGCAGCCCCGTGCTGCGAGGTGCTGTTTGCCTGTGTATACTCGTTTACATACGATAGACAGATGTCTCCTGTTGTGTATTTACGTGTATCGGCGAAACGCAAACCCCCTACCCCAGCGCGCCGGTGGCCGAAGCTGAGCTGGAGGTGCAGGAGGGAGGGAGGAGCACAGCGAGCTGGGAGATGGGGACCTGCTGAGGCCGCGGAAGGGCGTTTGGCAGCGTCTCAGAGAGGAAGAACGAAGAGGAAGGCGGTTTTGTTGTATTGGGAGAAAAGGGTGAGGTCCTTTCCTGGAGAGGGAAGCAAAAGAGGAAGAGCTGGGAGATAGGGACCTGCTGAGGCCGCAGAAGGGCATTTGGCAGTGTCAGAGTGGTGTTGGGAGGAAGAGGAACGGAGAGGAAAGTGGTTTTGTTGTGCTGTGAGAAATGGGTGGGGTCCTGTCCTGGAGAGAGAAGCAAAAGAAGAAGAGGGGAGAAAATTGGGGAAGCAATAAAACTGATGGGTTGTTGAGGTTTGGGTGAGGTGAGGAGCTGCCCTGCTGGGCTGGGAGATGCCGGAACAAAGAGGGAACCTGCAGGGGAAGAAAGGAGACTTGCCCCAAGTGCTGAGATGGAAGAAAGTCTCTGGGAGAGGCACTGGCGTTGCTCAGGAGGGAGGCTAAAAGGCATGGGGGCCCTAGGAAGGTAACGAGGCTGGAGGCCGGCTAGCGGCCGGCTTTGCTGGCGGTCAGGGTGCTACGGGGAAGTTACGGAGACCAGGAGCTGCAGCCCCCGTGTCCAGCACAGCCACACTCAGCCTGCCCCGGCTTTGTCCCTTCAGCCCTCGTACCCGACTCTGCCGTTGTCGTTCTGCAGCCCGGGCTGGTGACAATGGCTGACGGCCAAGAGGACCCCGCCGTGTTCACCTGCACTTCTCTGCCCTCGGACCCGCGGCTCATGGCCACGGTGACCAACGCTTACCTGGGCACCCGCGTGTACCGGGACATCCTCCACGTCAACGGCGTGTACAACGGCGCCGTGGGAGACACGCACCGTGCCGACATCCCCAGCCCCGTCAACGTCAGGATGGTGGCGCCCGCCGCAGACAGCCTGGCTGAGACCTTCACCCTGAACACGCGCACGGGTAAACAGCAGAGCACGGGCAGGAATCTCCCTGTCCTGCTACCGCCTTCCAGATCCTCATCTCGGGCACCAGTCGCTCTTTCCCTCTAACAGCTGGTGACCCTCCTCTAGAAGTTAAAAGTCTCTTTGCCTGTGTTCCCTCTTCCACAAGGTCACATCTTCCTTCTCCTCGTCTCCGTTCACCTGCAGGGTGATCTTCTGAAGTCATACAGGAACAAGTGGAAAATTCCCCCCTCCTTGTTGAGATTAAGAGTGATTTTCAGGCTGTAACTCGCGCCCTGCTGGAGCCAGGCTCAGCAAACGCTGCTTAGTGCAAAGCCTGGTGAAATGTTTTACAGCACGAATCATTCCTCGGCAGCTTGGCCAGGTTCAGTGCGTGAGGTGCTGTCCAGTCAAAAGCTGTGTTTGGATCTGGACCTGGGAAAGGTGGTTCTTTTGCCAGCAGGAACCAGTGGACAGGGCAGAAATGGGGGTGTAGGGTGTAACCTGATGGTTCGGAAGGCTGATAGCTCTTGTGCTTGCAGGAACCTTCAGCCACCTGCTTTGGTCAAAGGACTTTGCAGCCACCCATCAACTCTACGCTCACCATTCCCTTGTCCACTTGATGGCCTTCAGCATCACCATCTGGCGAGCCGCTCACACCACCCAACCCGTCACCGTCCAGCTCCAGACTCCTTTTGTGCCAAAGAGCCGGGACTTGGACCTGAGCCAAGGACCAGACTTCCAGGGAGCACAGTGAGTTTGGATCGCGGGGGGAGCTTGCCCTGGACGCATCCTGCCCACTGCTAGGAAATCAATTGCACAAGTAAGGGAGACTGGAAGGGTGAGAGTGTGGAGGCTTCTGCAGACCTGCTTCTTCCTGACAGGTATAGGAAAAAACCCCCTCTGAAATTAGGTGTAGAAACGTGTTTATTACCTGCAGCTCCAGAACTGTTACTCGCCCTGAGATGTAAAAGGGCAGCAAAGGCCAAGGGAATTGGGTGTGATTTTAAAGAAAGAGATTTTGGGGAAGACAGTGAGTTTGGAGGAGACGACCTCTGAAAATGGTTTTCTGGGATTGGGGACCAGTCGTGATGAACTTCAGCCTCCTGTGCTTTGGGGGTGGGACGGCCGCTGAGCTGACGCAGGGGGACAGGGGAGCTTCATCCTGGGTGGGGACAGGACCCTGATCCGCAGCTGCTGGGGGGAGATCCCCTCTGTGCGGGTGGGCGTGCGTGGAGTCCCGCCTGCCCCGCCGTCCTTCCCCTGTTCGTGCTGTCTCCCACAGCTACATCTACGGCCGGACGCTGGTTCCCGAGGTGGAGGGGGGGCCCCGTCCCACGGTTCACATGCTCTGGACGCCTGTGCCACAAGCCTTGACGCTGCGCGGGGACGAGCAGGAGCGATCCTGGGAGTTCCTGACGGCCGTGGCCGAGAGCGAAGAGGAGGCGAAGAGGAGCTACAGCGAAGGGCTGGCCCTCATCGCCGCGGGCTCCCTGCACTCCTCCCACGTCCACGCCTGGGCCACGCTCTGGCGAGGCTGCTGCGTGGACCTGGACGGGCCCCTGCCTTTGAGACAAGCCCTCTACGGGTGCCTCTACTACCTGCTGAGCTCCATCCCGCCCAAGGGGAACCGGGGCTTCCTCTTCCACGGCATCAGCCCCGGAGGCTTGTCCAACGGCACTCAGGGCGAGGACTACTGGGGGCACGTCTTCTGGGACCAGGTGGGTGTGCTGGCTGGAAACCGAAGGTCTTTGCACAGCCACGGGGGTGGAGAAGACTCAGCAGGAGGCTGCTGGGAGGCCTCCTTATCCCCAAACAGAGCTATCTTGGTGCCAGCTCTTGTTGGAGAGCATCCTCCTGCTCCTTTCGTAACAGCTACCCAGACCCGCCTCAGCCCTGGAGTTACTCATCTGGGTTGTCTTCTAGATCAGAAGTAAATTGCCTATATTGAAGCCAGGGTGGGGTGAGGGGCCCGGAGAAATCCCACCACGGGGCAACGCCCTTCCCCAAACCGAGGCCTGCGGACCTTGTGCGCTTTCTTTTTGGTGATGTGTGCGGGTTTTGACTCTCTCCAGAGCCTCTGACCTTGGAGGACTCTTGCCTCTCTTCTCTTCCACTGTGGGAGGTCCTGCTGGGAACATCCTGGTGACACCAAAGTGCAGCAGGCGTGGGCAGCATCAGTCCCTTGGGCACGTATCTCTTTTAGCAAGCCCATGCGACAGCACCTTCCAGTAGTAGCAAACTCAGAGCGTTTGGGATGGGTGTGGACTCGAAGGGTGAAACCGGTGGGAGCATTTGGGTGCCCCACCAGCCAGTCCCACCATCCTGCCTTGCTTGGACGTTCCCAGGACACCTGGATGTTCCCGAACATTCTGCTGTTCTACCCGGAAGCCGCCCGAGCCATCCTGGAGTATCGGCTTCGCACGCTGGAAGGAGCCCTGCACAACGCGCGGGAGCAAGGCTATGAGGTGCGGACGGAGATGTTGCTGGGCCGCCGTGGCCCAGGAGGACACGTGGGCTTTGCTCTGTGCCTGCGGCGCTGGTTTTAGCTGGGGGCTGTGAGCAGAGCATTGCCCGCGGGCGCTGCACCTGGGAGAGCATCTCGAGATGATGCGCTCAGCGGCCTCAGCGATGTCTTCTCCTGGCAGGGCGCGAAGTTCCCGTGGGAGAGCGCGGCCACTGGCCGGGAGGTCTGTCCTGAGGAGATCTATGGAGCCCAAGAAATCCACGTCACCGGGGACGTTCTGATGGCCTTTGAGCAGTATTATTGCACCACGCAGGTAAAGGGAGCGAGTGCCGCCCGGCTGGCCTGGTGGCCCGGCCTGCAGGGCATCTCCTGACTGTCCCTGTCCCTTCCCAGAGAAGCTCTGCTGTTGTCAGCTCCCGTCAGAACTGCCGCTAGCACCTCAGAGTCCTTTCTTCAGCCCTGCCTCCTCTGTCCTCGCTCCTCGTGGGTGGCTCAGCACCCGGTTGGCTCGATCCAGGCCAGTTTTCTGACCTTTTCTGCTTCTACATCCATCTCCTCAAGGCTCCTGTCCTCCTGCTGAGCTTGGGTGTGGTTGAGTCTCCCTCACGTCCCTTTTTTTTTTTCCTCTTGTTTGGGCCCCTCCAGGACCAGAAGCTGTTCAGGGAGGACGGCGGCTGGAAGCTGGTGGGTTCCGTGGCTCAGTACTGGTGCAGCAGGATGGAGTGGAGCAAGGAGGAGCAGTGCTACCACATCAAAGGTACTGCTGCAACCACCAGAGCTCTTCGCAGGGGAAGGGGCTTGTGAGCAGAGGCTTGGAGCCCCTCCAGCCTGACCTTGACAGGAGTCCACAGGCTCCTGAGACTCTTGCCCTCTGGGGTATCTCACAGACAAGGTCTGTATCCGTGCAAACACGGGACAATGTGCTCAGCGCTCTCCCAGTGCCGCAGTATCGGTCGGTTGTTCTCTCAGCCCCTTGCCACTCATAGGACACCTCTAAACGTCTCTTTCCGTGGTGGTACAAGCTGATGCCACAAGCACGGGTCCCCTCAGATCCGCTGCGGTGGCTGGCGGTGCTTGGGGAGAACAGTGGAAGGGCTTTGGAGAGGAAGGGCTTTTCTAAGTATTTTCTTAGAGGCCTGAGTTTAAACCCCCCAGGCAAAGCAGAAAGCCAAGTTATTTCTCCTTCACAACGAGCATCACTTACGTTCTCCTCTCTCGAGCACGCACCGAGGTCACTGCGGGATCTTGCCTGCGGCAGGGAGGCGACACCTCGCCCTGGGAGCAGGCATCACGGAACGGGAGGGGTTCCCTTTCTGTGCCTCTTTGCCGAGCAGCAGGGGAGAAAAGCTGTGCCAAACCTCGGCTGTGCTGCCGTGTGAAGTGTCCCCTTCCTCTCCCTCCAGGTGTCATGCCCCCAGACGAGTACCATTACCGGGTTGATAACTCTGTGTACACCAACGCCGTGGCCCAGCGGAGGTAACGCGCGTGCCCACCTCTCTTCTCTTCTGCCTAGACATCGGGCAGGGGCCGGAGGCAGCGGGGCTCCCCCGTGGGACGCCCCTTTCCTGTCTCCTCACGCCTCCATCTGGGCTGATCTCCTCTGCAGTCAGCAGAGAGGAGTAGGTGCTCCCGTGGCGGTTCGTCTGACCTGTTCGGGTGTCCCCATGAGGCTGAGCGGGATTTTGCTTCACAGGAGGGTTTCCCTCCCTGCGTTTTCCGAGATGTCTCTACAATTAGCCAGCTGGAGACATCTGAAACTAGAGGAGCTGGAAGCTGGACTCCCGGCTCCAGCGATGAAAGCTGTTACCCCGCGCTTAAACTTTGACCCATGTTCTTTCAGAGTAGCTGTTTCTGTGCAGTTGTGGCTCAATTAGTTCTTTCTGTTCCCTTTCTTCTCTTCCCCTCTGTGAGGGGGTCACGGTCACCCGTGCCTGACATAAAGGGCTGTTCATCGCTTATTTTCAGCTTGAATTTTGCAGCTGACATTGCTCGGGACTTCTTGGTCCCTGTGCCAGAGGAGTGGGTGGACTGTGCCAAGAAACTCAAAGTGCCCTTTGATGCAGAGAAGAAATATCACCCCGAGTACGATGGTTACAGCCCAGGTGAGGAGGGGCAGCGGCAGAGCTTCGGGCTGGCCAAGGCTCCTTTGTGAGCCTGCAAGAAGTGGGGCCTCTGACTGGTTCAAAGACGGGAACCGCGGCTGGGTGGTTGACCGCAGCAAAAATCTCTGTCGTTGCTCTCCAAGCGCAGCGTTGGGGTTGCCCCTGTGGATCCTGGCTTGCAGATGTTTTTTCTGCTTCTTGGTGGATCATTTCTCGTTAGCGGGGTCATAAAATCAGGAAATTTGGGAACGCAGAGTAGGAAGAGACTCCCAGTACTGGGCTGCAGATGACACGGTTGCTACGAAACCGCTGCTGTTGGTCGGGTCTACCTTTCCAAGGTCAAGTGCCACGTGTGCTCCTTCCAGCACCCCCAGTCCCTCTGGAGAGGTGCAGGGGCCGGTTCCAGTGGCAGAGCGTGCCCAGCTTAGTGCCCCTTTTCTCACAGTTAGGGACAGGGTTATCCGTGTGCATGAGACTGTGGGAGCTGCCCCATTGCACCTGAAGTTCAGGTGACACCAGTCTGGGTGCCACCGTGGTAGGGCTGTGCCAGTGCCCTGCCTCCACACAGCTTCCAGCAAGCACAGGACAAGCCGCGAGCTGCAGTTGTGCAGCGATGAGTTGTCCTCCTTGCAGGTCTGCTCCCTTCCTCTGCTGATGTTTGTGGTTCTGCACGAGTCAGTTTTGTTCCCCCTACCTGTAAACAGACAATTGATTTGCCAGTTGTCCCAGCCGGCAAACGTGGTCTGACTGACTCCTTTCCCCAGGTGAGCCCGTGAAACAGGCTGACGTTGTCTTGCTTGGATTCCCACTGATGCACCCCATGAGTTCTGAAGTCCGGAGAAATGACCTGGAGATGTACGAGCCCGTCACTGAGCTGGATGGGCCAGCCATGACCTGGGTAAGGAGAGGGGCAGAGCCTCATGTGGGATCCATCCATGAGATGCTTGTTTCCAGCTGAGTTGGTCTCTGCAGCTGTGATTTGTCAGACCTGCTTTAAGCTCTGAACGTGGGCAGTGCAGAGCTGGAGATGTGCGCTGAAGGTGTCTGCTCTGGGTCAGGAGGATGCCAGCCGTGGTGTCGCTCTGAACCTTCGCTGCACCGTCACCCCTGGGGGAGACGGCAGCGGTGACAGGCCGCTTTCCCCTCCTGCAGAGCATGTTTGCAGTGGGCTGGCTGGAGCTGAAGGAGATGCAGAGAGCCCAGGCCCAGCTGAACAAGTGCTTCAGCAACATCACGGAACCCTTCAAGGTCAGCTGCGTGGCGTGTCGTGGGCACCTCCCCGTGACAAACGCCTCCTGTTTCTGCCTTGCCTGCTCCCAAGTAGGTCACATCACACTGAGACACGTCGCTTGGGCTGGAGCCTGCGCTGACTGCACTTGTGGTCACCAGGTGGTTGTGATGTTGAGCTGGGTGGTTGCACACCCTGCACGGTTCCGAAGAGCAGTAAGGAGGCGTCTGCTGCCTGCCAGGCTGGACAGAGCCTGGTCAGGCTCACCCCAGGCTGCCTCCTGCCTGCCAGGGCTGGGAAAGGGAACGGAGATGGTGCCGTTGAGAGACACGTCGGAGCCCCCCCGGCGCGTCGTGCCAGCGTGGGCAGCATTGGTTGTGCTCATTGCTACACCCCAGATGGGTGACAGTGACCATGACACGTGTATTCAAACCCACGGAACTGTCTGAAGAGTCCCAGTGCAACTGCTGAGTCACCTCTTTCTCTTGCTGGAGCAGATCTGGGTGGAGAATTCAGATGGGACGGGAGCCGTGAACTTCTTGACAGGGATGGGTGGATTCTTGCAAGCTGTCCTCTTCGGCTACACGGGGTTCAGGTGAGATCCGTGTCCCATCGCGTTTCATTTCTAAGTAACCCCATGGCCCTTGAAACCTCGCTGCTCCGCTGGAGCCATGAGATTTTACTTGTGAAAGAGAAGGGAACTTGCAGCATCCAGAACATCCTCCAAAGCTCCTGGCAGGTAATGAACAAACAGGAGCGTTAATTATCCTGGATGAACCGTGGATGGTTGATGAGCGAGTTGCACCTTTGGGAAGCTAAATGTCATTCCCCAAGTCTGTCCCCCGGCTCAGCTGTGACATCCTCCAACCTCCTTTGGACAAGGTGCAGAAAGACCTTCTGCAGCCCCTCCAGAACCATCTGCCGCCTGCACGTGCCTGGCTCTGGAGGCCTCTGGAGGGAAGCGCTTGGCCGGCTTAGAAAAAAACACATTAAACTGTTCATGTAATTGCCAGGCTGTGTCTTGCACCCAGCACAGCCCCGTGGTCTCAGCCCTGAAGCAGCAGCCGACTCCTGAGCGTATTCTTAGTGTAATTGAGGCTGGTCAGACGGACAAACCTTTTCATTTCCAGCAAAACCTTCCAGCGCTAACGATGTGTTTTTGCTCTGCGTGTGTGGCCAGAGGCTGCTGAGAAACCCACCCGTTTCTTGGTGGAGCTGGGTGTGAGCTCCTGTATTCCTAGCTGAAAACCTTAATCTCAGCTTTAGCGAAGCTCCGAGGTCTTCAGAGGCTCCGCGTGTGTCAGGTCGGGCCCCTCTCGGCACAGGCTCAAGCCACAGGCTCTGGGGCTCCACCCAAATTTCCACAGACGTGGAGATGACATTTGTGCAGCCCTCAAAGCCGCGCTCTTGCCTTGCCGAGCCAGGGTCGGCGGCTCGTGCTGGCCTGCCACTGAGGCTCTCCAGCCCTCTCCAGTCTGTTGAGCCCTCTCAACGTACCGGAGATGACAGTCAAGAGCTCTCACCTTTCAAGATCTGGCTAGGAGATAACAGCGAATGTTGTCTTTTCCCCTCCCAAGGCAGCGCACACAACCGGGCCCTGCCTGAGTTAGCGTAAGGGCTCGGAGGAAGGATTCAAGTTGTTTGCTTGGTTTTCATCTTCTGGTGAAGGAGGAAAAAACCAGCGGTGCCGAGTTTAAAGCCCTTGAAAGCGGCAGGAGCTGATGTGGGTTTCTGAAGGTCCCCTTGCTGACCCGCTTCGGTCGCAGCCCCGAGGGAAAGTGAGAACCGACCTGTGCAGATGCGTCTCTGTTGAGATGGCAAATGCGGGAGGAGAGGGGCAGCGCTGGCGGCCGGGCGCGTCCCCTGGTTTAATTGACCAGCGCTTCCAGGAGCGTCTCCACCAGGCCTGAGGTGAGCTCCCACATCTCCTCGCCGGCGTCGTGTAGCTTCCAGAGCAGCGCCACGTGAGAACGGATACTTGCTCAGTGCCGTTTTGGCTGAAGCTGAACTTGCATCCTAAAAAATCCCAGCTGAGGGTCTCCCCGGAGCTCCTGCCGTGGCTGGTGGCCCAGAGCCGGCGCCCATGGGCTCGCGTGACCGCGTTTCAATGGCAATTCCTGCGCGGGGTCCGCGCTCGCCTCTGCTCCCTCCTGTGCCCCTTCCCCTCCGCACCCCAGAGCAGGACGTTCCCAAAGGTTTGCCGGCGCAGCTGCTGCTGAAGCCAACCTCTGAACTGGAGTGGGGAACAGAGCTGCTTCGGGGGAGAAAAATACACTTCTTTTTCCTCATTTTCATTAAAAATAATGGTAAAAATCCAACCTCATGGGAACCACAGACCTCAGCTGAGGAACTGGAAGGGGAACAGGAGTGCCTTAAGGTGCTGGGCCGTGAAACCACGGCCCGAGTCGAGTTCACCGAGCGCTTCATCGGCGTGTTTGGGATTTGCGCGGAGATCCTTGGGAACCACCAAGGTGTCCCTGCCCGCGGGTGTGTGGAGCAGCAGGAGGGGCCCCTGGGGTGTGTGCAGCTGTTGCTCTCTGGGGAGTCCAACCCCACAAAGCTGCCTCCCTTTGTGGCCACCCTTCGTTACCGCCACCGACGTGCTCCTGCCTTTCTAGGATCACAAGGTCCAGCCTCCGCTTCAACCCTGCCTTTCCCGATGACATCAACAAGCTGAAAGTCACCGGTGTCTCCTACTTCGGCAGCAAACTGAAGTTCACCATCACCAAAGAGCAGATCAGGATCAAAGTGACCGAGTCTCCCCGGGACCCTGCGGTGCCTCCCCTGGAAGCGGTGCTGGAGGAGTCGGGGCAGCGCTTTTTCCTGCCAGAAGGTACAGGGTCATCGGGCTGGGTCTGCTCCCGAAAACCAGCACAAGCTGGGGAGAAACCGTTGCTGTATCTCACAGGGGTGTCGTTTGTTGTAGGGCAAAGCGTCTCTCTCCCTGCCGTAGCCGGCTGGATTCAGAGGTCACCCACAGAGACATTTTAAGCCTTGGCTGGTCAGGGTTTTACCCACCGAAGCAGCTGACACAAGTTGAAGAGGGGCTGTCGGCGGAAGGGGAGGGTAAAGACGGGGGCAAGGTGGGGTCCCAGGCTGTGCCATAAACCCTTCGCCCCCTGGCACTGGCTGTGCTGTGTTCCTTGGTGCCCTGGGGAGGGGTGGTGGGCTCGGAGCTCTCGCCGCTGCTGGGGTGGCCGCAGCTCCCTGAGTGATGCTGAGCATCCCCATCTGAGCCCCCCGCTCCCGCCCCCAGCCGCCAGCATCTCTCCCTTAGAAGAGACGAAATGAAGCGACAGTTTTAAACAATTTTTCTAAGCGCCCGTGATCTGCTCGTGCGTTCAGCACCCGCGTGTGCAAGGGAGCCCTCGGCGGGATGGGCCTGTGTTTACCCCAGCCCCTGTGTACCCCCAGCCCCAGTGTACGCTGAACCCCAGCTCCCTCCCTCTCGGCAGCGAGCACCGCTGAGCAGCCAGGACCCCTCGAGTCCTGCCGCCTCCCCTGATGAGGAGCTCTGCAGAGGCAGCCTGGTGAGGTGGGCTGAAGCCAGGCTGGAGCCAAGCATTAATTTGGCACTAGTAGCACACACTACGCAGCCAAAAGCGTTTCAGCCCCGTTGAGGCAGCTCATGGCTCCTTGGCTTTTGAGTTTTTTGGCGTATGACATCCCGATCGTGTTTTTAAGCCTTTACCTACGTTATCATCTCTGTTTTCAAGCGGTTTTGGAGTTAAAGCCCTTCTAAGGTGGCATCTGAAGGATTGTAGGATGCCCAGGCATCAGTTACCATTAACGTGATGACACCAAGTGCAGGATTTCTCCAGGCTCTGAGCAGAGTCCTCCTCCAGGAGCAGCCTCAGGCCAAGAAAAGCCCTGCTCTGTATTTGCTGGAGGCAATTTCCATGTCCTAGAAAGCCCAGAGGGACAGAAGGGGAAGAGATGTGCCCATGTATGCGTGCGAACAGGGCGCGCTCCCTCCACCGCGCAGCTCAGCGTCTCACAGCAGCCTCCCCCCCACACCCCCAAACCCAGGAGTGGGTTTGGTGCCCCGTGGCCCAGCTCCGCACCTCTGCTGGAGCAGGGGGGTCAAAGGCAACCCCTGCCCGGCTGGGTCTGTCCTCTCCACACAAACCCCAGGAATCTCGGCTGGATCCCACGGAGTTTATAAAAAGCCCTGCGGCCACTCGCTGCCCCAGGCAGCATGTGGGATCACTTAGGGGAGGAGGCAAAGCGACTCCCCCACCTTGTAATTATGCTGGTGCTCATCAGAAGTCACCCAACCCCTAATTAGCAGCAGCTCTCCTCAGCAGGGCAGGACAAACAGACGCCTCCATCCCCTCGCCCCCCATGACAACCCTGGGGGCTGATGGGGCAGGGGATCCAGCCCAGCTCTGAGCCAGGGCTTGGGGGGCACTAAAAGGGGTTTGTCACCCCCCCAAAAAGGGATCCTTTCAGTCCAGTTGCTAAAAGGAGCCGGCTCTGGCCCGGGGAGGGAGCAGGGGGGTTGCATCCCATGCTCATCCCCTCTGTCCTTGCCCGGGGGATGTCTGCTCTGCTGCAATGAGTTTGCAGGTCTCAGCTCCCCTGGGAGGGGATGACACCTCATCTGCTCGAGCGTGTCCCCACCGGGCCACGATGCTTCTCTGCTCCTTGCCCTCCTCAGTCACGGGGTGGCTCTAAGGGTCACGGAGACCACGACTTCTGGCTTCGAGGAGCCCGATCAGCGCCAAAAGGCCGGGTTTGTGTTGTCCCTTCAGCACCCCCCGGGACGCCGCACGCAGAACTCTCGCAAAGTGTGAGATGGTTTAATGATTTAAATAGTCGTCGCCGCGGCCGGAGGGACGCTGCGCTCCGCACGGGAGAAAGGGAGTGCAGAGGACAGGGTAGACGAGACACAAATAATCGAGCTGCCCCAAGAAGCACGGCTGGGAGTCGGGGTCGGGCGCCGCGGGGCTGGGGGTGCTGGACCGGGGTGGGTGAGGCGGTGTGGGGCTGCCTCCCCCCGGCCACGCGCTGCCCGGTGGGTGTGAGGGCTTGTGGACGTGGCCCTGGGCGGCAGAGGCGGGCGGTGGCTGGGCTGTGCTGCACCCGTGCTCTTTTGGGAGGGGGCCACCGGCAACGGGAAGGAGTTTCTACCAGCCGTTCGCCCGCCGGTCACTTGTTGTCCTCGTCGGTCCCGCTGAACTGGTAGGTGAAGAAGCCGACGGACTGCTGGGCGAGCTTGGAGAGGTGGAGGACGCCCGTGATGACCAGGGCGATGAGCAGCAGCGGCAGCACCACGCTCCCCGCCGTGGCCAGGGCGTTGTAGCACCTGGCCTTGGAGCTGAAGCGCTGAGCGGCTTCCACGTCGCCGGCCACTTTCCGGTCCCGCGCCTGTAACAGCCGAGAAGAAGGGGCAGCAGCGCCCGGGCTGCCTGCAGCTCCCTCCCTGCGCCTCCTCCCAGCCTGGCTACGTGGCTTTGGCCCCTCACAGCCTGCAATTTAGTCCTCGGGCAGTGCCACAAGGGTGGCTGTCTGTCCATCCATCCTGCCGGCTCCACACGCTCCTGCTCCCCCTGGCTCCGCTTTCTTTGCTGCTGGGATTTGCTCTCGGGGGCTCGCTGGCTCCAGCCCTCCCTTGTCCCCATCTTCCCACGCTGGAGCTGCTCCAGCCAGAGGGCAGGTGGAGGTGCCGGGGGTATGGTGGCCCCCCACAGCAACTTCTAGGGAGCAGCAGTGGTCCCTCCAGCGCTGCCAGGAGGCCGTGGTTATCCAAGGGGTCTCGCAGCCTTGCTAACAGGTGGCGGGTGATGGTGGCACCCTGAGGGTGTTGGGCTCTTATCACCCACCCCAGCCCTCCCAGGTTGTTATCTCAGATGCTTCGTGTCTCCTTGGGGAGTCCATCCCTTGGCCTCAGCATCGGGAGGACTCCCAGGGGACCCCAAAGGGTCAGTCTCCCGTCCCCCCTCGGCGCCCCTACCTTGACGGAGAAGGCGAGCGCCACGAAGCCGAGGCAGCAGAAGTTCATGTAGATGGTGTTGAAGATGGACCAGATGAGGTGGTCGCGGGGCGGCGAGGAGACGCGGGCGGTGGAAGACGGGTCCCGCTTGTGCGACGGCGCGGGCAGGTAGTCCTCCCGCGGGTAGGAGGTGTCCATGGCCACGGAGAGGGGCACCCCGCGGCTCTCCTGCTCCACCAGCCTGGCTGGGCAGCGGGGCACCGGGGCCCCTTTTATACAGTCCCCGTCTCCAGCACAACCTCATCTCCTCTATATATAAACCCAAGAAATTACAGCCCTCCCTGGGCTGCGGTTATCTGAAGGGTTTGGCTGGGAGCTAGGAGAAACAAATCTGGTTTCGTGAGCCTACGGGCTTTTTATATCCATCCTTCCTCCCGTGGTGAGGAGCACAGACAGCGCCAGAGGGAGAGAGGAGAGGCTGAGCGCTCGGAGAGGACCATCAGGATGGAGCCGTGGGATGGCTGAAACCAAGCGACCGTCACCCCGAGAGGCCGACACGAGACGGAGCCGCAGTGCCAGGATCTGTTACACCAGCACCTTCAGCCCGATCCTTCCAGGTGACCTCGGCTGGGTGGGCCCCTCGTTCACAGCACGTTTGGGTCGCCAAATGCATGAAGTGGGAAATTAATACCAAAATGTGGAGGTGATGCTCCTCGGGGGTTCCCTGGGAGGGGATGGGGCTGTGCGGTGGGATGGGGCGTGTGCAGACGGAGAAACAGGGTTTTTTCTTTCCTTCTGCCTTGCCTAAACTTCTAGAAAGAAACTTTTCTGGGCTGCAGGCTGGAATTGCTCTGCACCGTGGTGGGGATGGAGGCAGAGAGCTGCGGGGCTGGCGGTGAGAGCAGGAGGAGGGGGAGGAGGAGGAGGAGGTCGCCCTGAGGATGCGCGAGGATCCTCTTCTCCTCCCCGCTGTGAATAAGGCGACAGAGGAGGGGGTTTGGCCAGACGAGCTTTATTAGTGGCGAGAGTCACTGTACACGTGCCGCAGCTCCCGGGAGGCTCCAGCAGCTCCCCCAGGACGGGCACAAGCGGATACAAGCGGGGGGCTGTCCCNAAAGAGGGTGAGAGGGCTCCAGGCCAAGACTTTAAGGAGTGGCTGAAGTCATTTGGTTCGTTCAGCTTGGAGAAGAGAAGGCTCCGGGGAGACCTTATAGAGGCATTTCAATACCTAAAGGGGTAACAAAGAGGGATACAATCTTTTTAGTAGGGCCAGTTGTGATAGGGAAAAGGCTTTTAAACTAAAACAGGGAGATTCAGACTAGATATAAAGAAGAAATTTTTT
>WEIS01065728.1:49578-86938 GCA_013389965.1 Todus mexicanus
CCCCCCGTGTTGTGCCCTGGCCCAGCCATCCCCTTCTACGCGACGGTTGCGCTGGGACACCCAGGGGCGCGGGCGGCGAGGGGACGGGGCGTCGCTGCCTTTCCCCCCGCGCCACGAGCCCGAAGCGGGGACATTTTGGGGGGAAGGGGCAGCAGAAGCACCCCAGAGGGGGCAGCGAGCAGGTCGGTGGCCATGCAGCGGTCAGGAGCGGGGGAGCGAGAGAAAGGCGACGATGATGACGGCGATGACGACGGCTGTGGCTATGGCCAGCAGGATGGAGCAAGCGATGTTCCACTTCTTGGCACGGGCACCGTACAGACGGGCGCCCTCCAGGTCCCCCAGCACTTTGCAGTCACGGGCCTGGGGGGCAAATGTGGGCTCAGCAAGGCGGGGACCACGACCTGATTAGGGACCCCTGGCTCAGGAGGGGCCACAAGGTGCTCCTGGGACCCCCGGAACCACTGGGTCCCAGAGCAAGGCTGGCATCAGGGGGGTCTGGAAAGGGAGACTGGGTTTGGGAGCACTGGGATGGGAGAGGGAGAGGGGTCTGGGGTGGGTCGGGGGGCACTGGATCGGGAGGGTCCCAATCGGAGGGAAAGGTCCGGATCGGGAATCCGGANGGCCCGGCCGCCGCCCCCCGCCCCGGGGACTGCAGCGGGATGCAGACCTCCGCCTGCCCCGACTTCATGGCCGGGCCGAGCCGAGCCGGGAGCCGAGGTGGGGATGAAAACGGGCAGGGGTGGGAGGGGATCCTGCCCCGCACCGCCCCCCCGCAGCGGGCGGAGCGGCCGGACGGGGCCGGGGGGCTCCGCCCCCCCCTTGGGGCGCGGCACCGGCACCGTGTCCCGGGACCCCCGCCCCAGCTCTGGGCACTGCCAGGGGAATTGGGGGGCTCAGGGGGACTTTGGGGACTCAAAAGCCGAGCGGGGGGGGCTTGAGGTGGTTCCTGGGGGCTGGCACCAGGTGGGACCCAGGAAGGGCGGGACCCCTCCCCAGCTCCCCCCGAAACCCTCGGCAAGGGCTGCAGAGCCTGGGGGTGCCCTCCCCGCAGGGATCATCCCCTCCTGGGATTGATCCGGAGAGGAGGGGGAGCTCTGAACACCCCGGAACCCCGGGGGGTGGAGCGCGGTGTGTTTGTATCCCAACATCTCTATGTTTTAACAGCACCGACCTGACACCCCCTTCGCGAGCCCCTTTCTCGCTCCCCGCTCACCTGAGTGAGTCCTGGGGTGGCCGCAGCCCCTCGAAATGGGGATGCCTGGAGGGAACGACCCTCCCCAAGCGCGACGTGGCCCGGGAGAAGGGAAGGAGCTTTGTCTGCTGCCAGCTCACCCCGTGGGGTCGCTTGTCCCAGCCGGGGAGCACCAGGAGGGTGCCCGAGGAACCCCCTTTGCCCGGTAGCGCCGTCGCGCCGCGGTGGGGCCTGGCAGCCGCCACCGAACCCCCGGAGCCCCTTCCCCAGCTGCAAACCAGCGCCGAGGGCTCGGTCCCGCCCGCAGAGGCCGAGGCGAGCGGCGGCGATGGGGGCACCCGACCGACGCGGGGTTTGCGCCTTGGGTTCCGGGCGGCTTCTCCTCCTTTTGGTTTCAGCACCCGTGACGAGGTCTCACGGCCGTGGCGGGGTCTCACGGCTGCCGAAAAAGAGGTCGAGGGGCGGAAGAAAGGAAGAAGAAAGCCTCAAGAAAACGTCAGAGAGGTTGGAAACATCGAAACCAAGAAACCACCAAGGCGCAGGGGTACAAACTACGCGTGGTTTTGAGCCGCCAGCATCATCCTTCCTGCTCGGTGCCCAGGTCCTGGAACCCGAACGAGAGGGGAAGAGAAAACGAGTCTTGATATTCTGAGAAACAAAACGGGTTTTTCCCCACTCAGGAGGAGTGAAAGTTTGCCCCAGGGGGAGAGCAAAGGTACCTGTCGTGCGTGGTCGCTTCTGTGCAGGTTTTTCTGGCTGATTCACCACGATGGTGGATCTGAGAGCCACGATCGTTGACGTTGACGTCGCTTGTCCCAAACCCACGGGAAATAAGAGCTCGTTGGGTTTTCCCCTCTTTCTCAGCTCCGTTCCTGGTGGTGATAAGGAAAGGGGGAGGCTGGCAGGGATGGGCAAGGGGATGGATGGGGTGGATTTCAGGGGGGGTGTTTGTACCACCTGATGTACGGCGCTGCTGAAAAAGCGGCTTTTAGGAGCCCTGCGAGGGAGGTTCCCCCCTCATTTTGGGGTGCTGGGGTCCCTCCGTGGGGCACCACCTGCTTCCCTGGGCTGTGTGGAGGTGAAGGGACCCGCAGCGTTGGGATGCTGGCTGGGGCTGACCAGCAGACGCAAGGATCAGGCACGGCTGGTTCGTTCCTTGCCCGTTGTTTCCGACTGTACATTTAGGGACCCCTTTCCCGCACCCACCCCCGGCACGAGTGGGACTGCAGCCGGTGTCTCACAGCCCCAAGCCCGGTGCCAACCGCCCACCCAAATTCCCACCTCTCCGCCTGCTTTCCGTCTTTTTCACTTATTTGCCCTCGCGTTTATTTACCTGAGCAAACAAGATGCTGGAAACAGAGAGACAAAGCTCAGCCCCTGTTGCCTCCGCTCGGCTGCGCTCCCAACTTTCACCCCAGCCCGTCGGGAGGTGCCTCGGTCCCGGAGATGCCGGTGAGCGGAGACGGGCAGAGTTCAGGGGGTGTGGTGGGTGATGGATTGGGGGGCAAGCGATGGAGGGAAGGTGCGGGAAGGTGAAACGCCGGGCGGCTGGGCGGCTTTTGCCCTCCTGGAGGGCAGGGTCTGCGGCTGAGTGTGGGGCTGTTAGATTTGCAGGGTGGGGGGCGCTTGCTTGGCTGGGTTGAGAGCCGCTCGTGGGGTCACACGGCGCGTCGAGAGCCGGCCTGGGTCCCGCCGCTAGCGCAGCGCTGGCTTCTGGCAGCGTGGCTGGGACTTTGAGGACTCGGTGGCCGCTTACCAACAACCTGAAGCAATTGCCATCAAAACATGCACGGGCTGTTCCGTCATCCGAGTCGCGCTCCACTGTCCCTCCCCACGGCGGGGCGCCTGCCCCCAAATCAGGGGGATTTACCCCAGAGAAAGGGCTTTGCTCTCCCTGCTTTCCCCCTGCTCCTGCTGTTCCTCCTGGCACCTGCCAGAACCCATCACTGAGGAGCGTCCCCGCGCCGAAAAGCCCCGTTTGCCTTTTGGGGAGGCACAGGAGGGGTTTGGGGTGGTGCAGAGGGTGAGGGACTGCCTCTTCCTCTCCGACTCCATCCCGCTCCCGGCAGGGATATCAGACCGGGCCTGCCCTTGTGCGTTGTGGGCTGTGGAGCATCCTCAGGGACACGCGCCCTGGGATTTTTTGCGTGTGTTGGCTGATTGAGGAGGGGAGAGGGGGTCCCAGGGATGTGTGGTGACCCAGGTGGGTATCAAAGCCCCGTGGGATGTGCCGCGAGGGATCTGCGCAGAAAAAGGCTGGATGCTGCGTCCTGCCAGGGCCGGGGAGAGAGCGAGAAGAGGAGGGAGCACATGGGAGCAGGAGCGATCCAGCACAACCCATCGGCGCGACGCCAGCCCCTTGTATAATGGGACGCGACGGCTGCCAGGGCTGTGGCGGAGCAGCCAAGAGCCTGAAAGGTCAGGGCGATGTTTTCGAGCAGTGGTTCACTGCCCTTTTACGAAACTCCCTGACCCCTGCAGCTGGATGGGGATGCTTGATCCGATATCACGCTGGCGGGCATGTCGGCAGCCTGCGAGCTGGGCAGCCCTGGGTGTAGCCAGGAGCTTGTACTCGCTCGCTCTTACGGGAAGAAGTGGAGGAATAAATGATTCACCAGGACGTTGTTGCCAGGAATCTTGCAACAAATAATGGTTGTGTTTGTGGGTGGGATTTCTGACATCTTGCTCATGAACGCAGCTTCTTGGCATGAACCTGATGTTCTCGAGAAGAGGAAAATAAAAGGCTTTTCTCCCCATCCTCGAGGGACCCCCCGGGAAACGAGGACCTGGACGTACCCGAGGGCGAGGAGCGGGCTGGGGAAAGGGGAAGTGAAGCAAACCGCATACTTGAAGCGCTGCCAGATCGGCTTCATCCAGCACTTTCTGTAGGGTCTTTCCCGGGTGCCTTCGGACAGCGCCGGAGCCGGGCAGCCGAGTGCCACGTGCTGGCAGCCCTGGCAGCACGAGGACTCCTGCCCGCTGCCGCCCTGCTGCGGGCACAGAGGCGACGCCAGCCTGAAGCTTGGTGCTGGTCGTGGTTTCACCCCGGCTGGCAGCTCAGCCCCTCCCAGCCGCTCGCTCGCCCCCGCAGTGGGCTGGGGGCAAGAATTGGAAGGGTAAAAGTGAGGAAACCCATGGGCTGAGATAAAGGCGGTTTCACAGGTCAGGCAAGAGCTGCGCGTGCAAGCAAAGCAAAGCAAGGAACTCACTCACCGCGTCTGGGCACCCCCAGGGCAGCCGGGCTCCAGCACACGCTGTCAGTGACTGGGGCAGACAAATGCCATCGCTCTGAATGTCTCCCCCTCCCTGCTCCTCCCCTCAGCTTTATGCACTGTGCATGACCTCACGGGGTCTGGAATATCCCTGTGGTCAGTGGGGGCAGCTCTCCGGCGGTGTCCGCTCCCAGCTCCCCGTGCAGCCCCAGCCTGCCGGCTGGTGGGGCAAAGCGCAGAGCAGCCCTTGGCTCTGGGTGGGAGCTGCTCGGCAGCGGCCCGAGTGTCGCGGCGGCCCGAGTGTCGCGGCGCTGTCAGCGCTGGTCCCAGCACGAAGCCAACGCGCAGCCCCACACTGGTGAACGGGAAGAAATTTCACACTCTCTTCCAGGAAAAAACCAGCAAAGGGCTGAAAATGCTTCGGAGGGAAGGAGACGAGGGTCCCTGTCTCGCTTTGCTGCAGGAGCAGCCCTGCCTGGCTGGAGTGCCCATCACCCAGCGGTGCTGGTGCCGCCCTGTCTCTCGGGGCTGAGCTGAGGGGGTCTCTCCTGCAGCAGGTGATTGGGGATGGAGCCGCACCGCTCCCCCTTCGCTCCGGAAGCTTCTCCCGGCCTTCGCTGCCCCGAGTCGCATTCGAGCTCATCTCTTTGCACAACCCCCAGCCAAAGCCCAAACTTCCTTTCAGTTCCACTTGCTCCCACCCACCTCCTGAAGGCCGGTGAGGTTGGAGGGGGTGCTCCTGGTGACGCCCTAGCGAAGATGAGGCCCTCCCTGTACCCCTGGCGTGAGCCTTACGAGCGCTTTGCAGCCCGTACGGACGCCTCTTCCCCACGGGTACCCGGGTCCGCTGAGCCTGGTGCACCCTCGAGCACCATCCCCGCGATGCTCCGTGCGGGGGGACGACGTCCCTCTCCAGGCACGTGCCGAGGGCAGGCACCGCTCCTCAGCCGCCAGAGCTGTGGTGGAGAGCCCCAAACCACCCCCTGCCGAACCGAAACCGAGCCAGGGGAAAAAGTGACAGAAACCTTTATTTGAACTGGGTTTTCTCCGAACAAGGTGCTTCTCAGAGGCGCTTGGGGTTACAAAATCAGAGCGAAGCAGCAAGCAGAGAAGCAGGCTCGTTGCTCTTGCTGCAGCCAGCACTCGGGTGCTCAGCTCCTGCCGGAGGAGAGGCGTCTCCAGGCGCTTCCAGAGGCACCAGCGAGGGTTCCGCAGGGACTTTGAGCAGCGAGGAAAGCAGGACAGGCTCCGGGGGAGCAGGCGGAGGAGCACATGGGGAGCACATGGAGGACACTCCGAGGGGTGGCGGGGGTTCCTAGCAGGCGCAGCGGGGGATGCTCTGCCCGTGGAGCATGGCAAGGACTAAGTGGGACCATAGGAGTAACCCCGCTCTTGGTTGAACATGTTCGCCACGACGATGGTGCCGGTCGCGAGCAGGGCGATGAAGAGGATGACGAGGAAGATGTTGAGCAGCAGGGCAGTGATGTTCAGGTACTTGGAAGTGGAGCCGTAGCTGAGCGCCCCGCTGTAGTCCCTGAGGACTTTGCGGTCCCTGGCCTGGGGGGAGGCAGAGGGAAGAGTCAGCGGGGCTGGGGGGTCAGCAGAGGGGGACACCCCGGGGGGCTCTGGGCTGCAGCCAGGTGGGAGAGGTGCTGGAGGAGCCCTGCAAGCCTGAGCTCCTCCAGAACAAGTGAGGGTACCCTAGGGTGCCGACTGGCCCCCCTACCTTCTCCAGAGCTCCCAGACAGGGCCGGGGGTCCATGGAGTGGGGGCTTTGTGGGGTCCCTTGAGCACCCTCGAGTCTGGGGCTCTGTGGGCTCCATGGGTCTCCCTGGGGTTGGGGGCTCAGTGGGGTCCCCGAGGCCGCCCCCACCCCAGCGTTTTGGGGGTTGTCCCCCCGTCCCTGGCGGGATCCCCCCTCACCTTCACGGAGAAGATGAGCGCCATCAGCCCCAGGCAGCAGATGTTCCCGTAGAGCATCGTGCAGAGGGACCAGGCGAGGTGGTCGCGGGGCGGGGGCTGCGGGTGCGGCTCCACCGTCACCACGGCGCTGGGCGGCAGCCCCTCCATGCTCAGCCCCTCCATGCTCAGCCCCTCCATCTTCAGCCCCTCGCCCAGCGGCTCGTAGGGCGGCAGCGCCGCGGTCGCGGGACGGGAGCGCTCCATGCCCGGGACACGCACCGGGGCCGGCACCGGGACACAAGGGACGGGAGGGACGGGAGGGCACAGGACAAGGGCAGGAGAGCAGAGCAGAGGCGGCCGCTGGGAACGGTTTCGTTTCCCCGATCGCGAGCACGGGGCGGGACGGGGCACGTCGGGGCCGCCCCCTCCGGGCAGCTCCTGCCGGGGAGAAGCTGCTGCCCGCCCCCGAGGGGTGCCCGCCCGGCCCCGGCCTTCCCACCTTCTTCCTTTGCTCCCCTCTTCCCCTGCCCCCTTCTTTGCCCGCTTCTTTAGCCCTGTTTTCGTCCCCTTCTTTCCTGCTCTCCTACTTCGTCCTCTCCTTCATCCCTTTCTTTCTTTGTCACTTCTTTGCCCCCCTTTTTTCCCTCCCCTTCTTTTTTTCCCCTCCCCTTCCTTTTTTCCCTCTTTCCTTCCTCCCCTCTTTCCTCGTCCCCTTTTTTCCTTGTCCCTTTCCTTGTCCCCTGCGTTGTCCCCTCCTGGGATGGCCGTGTCGGGCCGGCCGTGAGTGTTTTGGGGCGCTTGGTGAAGAAACCCTAAACAAGGTCCCCTGCGCACGGCGCTGGGCTCCCCCTTCCCCGGCTCTCAGCACCTGACCCCGGCTCCCTGCTGCTGCAATTTGGATTTTCAGTTCAAGGGGACACAGCCTCGTGGTCCCTGAAGCTCCCGGCCCCGCGGAGGACAAAGGCTCTTGGCAGGAGCGGCGCTGGCCGCGCTCACCGCGCCTTGGCACGGCATGGCTCGGCCTCTCCTTGTTTGTTTTATTGGGGGGAGCTCTTCCCGCCAGCCTCGCGGAGCCAGGGCCGAGGCGGGGGCCGGACGATGTCGTGCGAAGGGCCTGGGTCTGTGCCTGGGTGTGAAATCCCCCGAGCCCCGCCGCGGGGAGCAGCTCGGAGCAGCACCGAGCCGGGCTGCGGCTCAACCCTCGGGCCCCGTCACCTCCGAGGCCGCCCTTGGTGGGCGCAGGCAGCCAGCAGCAAACCCTGCTCCTGTGGAGGGCCCCGAGCTCGGCTCCGACTCCGTCCCTCACAAATTGGGGGTGAGGGCAGAAGGTGCAGCTCGCCGGGGACATCCTTTGGGGCCCGTGCAGAGCCCTGCGCCAGCTCCCTGAGGCCCCGAGGGCTCCATCCCCCTCGCAAGGTTCCCCTCCCTGCTACACCAACCCCGCGGCCGTGTCGGTGTCGGTGCAGCCTCGTTCTCCGCTGTAAAATAAGGAGGGAATCAAATTTTACTGGCAGCTCTGGGATCCTTCACGCTTAAATACAACAAACTAAAGGACAGCCCGGCCCTGGAAACGCAAACTCTGCTTCTGGGGAGCTTCGAGCTGCCCACGAAGGATAAAGGTCACCCCGGGACGATGCCAGCATCCCGAGCCCCCCCCAGCACTTCTCGGAGACCCTCCCAGCACCGTCCGGTGCCGCGGGGCAGCAGCGGAGCCTGGGGACGCTGGATCAGCAGAAACGCTGCGAACCCGGAGCCGCTTTGACCGTGCCCAGTAACTGGCGGCGTGGGCGCTGGGGATTAGTGGTGCTGCGTTGGGCTGGGGTGGGTGAGGGGGCACAAGGACCTTCCGTGAAGGCACATTCGGGGTGCCCCGGGTGGGTTTGGGCTCCTCCTTTGCTCTCACAGTTCCACGCTTTGCGCCCCAGCCTCTCTCCCAGGCCAGTCACAGATTTTTTGGGGTGTCCCCAAATGGTGGGGGCCTCCTCCTCCGGGCCTGGTGCGGGGCTGGGTGCGGGTTCCTGCTCAGCTTGTCGCGCTTGGCTAAATTGGGCTTAATTAGGAGCTAATTAACGTTCCCCATGGCGGGGAGCGGAGCGCTGGTGCCCTCTGGTGCCGCGGCTCTCCCAGCTCTGCGGGGCTGGGTTTTATTCTTCTGTTGCTGGTCTGTGTCCCAGCCCCGCTCGGCAGGAGGAGGAGGAGGAGGAGGAGCTGGAGCTGCTGCCTCGGCTTGTGGAGGGGAAAAAAAGGGGAAATCCGGAAATTCGGCCCCGCGCTGCGGAGAGAACAACCCAGCATCGGGGCAGTGAGTTGTGGCCGGGCTCAGCCCGGCCGGGAGCAGGACGCGGCTCCGAGGCCTTGGTGGCCGTCAGCCTAATTAAGGCTCCTTGTTAATTAGCGCTGGGCTTCGCTGACCTGCAGCCCCCCGCGCCTCCGGACAGGGGGGGTCCCTGCGCAGGGTGAGGGGGATCCCTTGGGAAGCAGCCCCCAGGGGATCCCCGCACCCAGGGAGGGTGGGGGAACCTCATCTCCTCTGGGATCCCTGCACCCCGCAAGTGGAGATCAGGGGGATCCCTGTACCCAGTGAGGGGGATCCTGGGAACCCCATCTCCTCTGGGATCCCTGCACCCCACAAGTGGAGATCAGGCAGATCCCTGCACCCAGGGGGGGATCCTGGGAANCGATGCGGGCGGAGCGATGCCGCGGCTCCCGGTGAAGAAGCTCCGGAAGCAGCTGAAGCTGCTGCTGCTGCTGGTGCTGCTCACCTTCGCCGTCTGGTTCACCTACCTCCACATCAGCCTGGTGCGCCAGGGCCGCGCCCTGCGCCTCCCCTTCGCCTACGGCAGAGGTAACGGGAGCGGCGACCCCCGGCCCGCACCGGGGAGGGCACCGGGGAGGGCCCCCCTGACCCCCGTCAGCGCTCGGTGCGGCGCCCCCGGGGGATTTGGGCATCGTCCCCCCCTCCCCTGGCTCCTCCATCCGTCCCCGTGCTGGGCTCAGCATCCCCCCGGTGTCACCTCACCCCAGGGATGGGGGGACCCTCCCAGGGATGGGGAACCCCCCCGGGTGGGATCCCCCTGGCACCTTCCCAGCCTCCATCCCCCGGGGGGTTTGGGCAGAGCGGGGTCCCGCTGTGGGCACCTTGGCACCGCACCCTCCTGCTGCCCCCCCAGGGACTAGGGCGACTGTTGGAGACCCCAGAGGGACCCCAAACCCGCCGGAGGTTTCTCATTCGCACCCCCCTCCCTCTTCCCTGCGAGCGGCTCCGTCCTCGTTTTTCCAGCAGCCGCTTTGGCTGCGATGACAAAGGGCCATTTATAGCTTCTCCTCCTGCCTGGAAGGGGCGAACCCAACCCTCCCGTCCTTTCCCAACACTTTCTCAGCCCCTGCTTCTCTCTCAGGCCAAATAAACCCTTCCTCGTGCAGCCCTGGGCTGCCCCCCGGGATGCTCCGTGGGGCTGAGCCGGGGGGGCAGGTGCCAGCGGCTCGCCCAACGATTCCGCTTCGTGGTTAATTGCTCCCGGCTTCACCCTTGCAAACCTCGGTGGGCAGAAAACCGCAGAAAACATCGGCCGGTGAAACTTGGGCTGTAACGTTTTTGGTGGGGCTGAGCTCAGCCGGCAGCTTTTGCTCAAAAAACCATAATAATAATAATAATAACAATTAGCAAGCTTCGGGAGCGGGTGCTTATTTAGGCAAGAAAAGGCTTTTTCCCGAGCAGGTCGGAGCCGCCGGTGAAGCCCCGCAGCTGGAGAGAGAGCCCGAAGTTTCCGACGGTAGCGGCAGCATGAGCCTGCAGATTTTCGGGCCTTACGGTGGGATCGGGATAACGTTAATAAGAGAAGCAGGAAACGAGGCTGCTCGTGCNCCCGTCCCTGCCTCTATGGGCTCCCTGCCTCCGGGAATGGGAACGGAAAGGGGAACGGGAAGGGGAATGGCGGATCGGGGCCGGGAATGGGGGAAGAGGAATGGGAACGGGATCGGGGCTGGGAATGGGGGACCGGGATCGGGATCAGGATCNGCAAGCTTCGGGAGCGGGTGCTTATTTAGGCAAGAAAAGGCTTTTTCCCGAGCAGGTCGGAGCCGCCGGTGAAGCCCCGCAGCTGGAGAGAGAGCCCGAAGTTTCCGACGGTAGCGGCAGCATGAGCCTGCAGATTTTCGGGCCTTACGGTGGGATCGGGATAACGTTAATAAGAGAAGCAGGAAACGAGGCTGCTCGTGCATCGCCTCCGAGGGGGGTGACGGCGACGCTGCGCCGGTGGCTCTCCCTGCTCCCTGCTCTGCGGAAAAGCCACAAGTCACAGACGTCTGACCGCCAGCGGCTGCCCCGCGTCCCCGCGACTGTCCCGGTGCTAAGGAGGGCAGAGCCCTTCGTCTCTTAGGGCAGAGGGTGGGCACGGGATCGCCTGCCCCGCGGTGTCTGTCTGGGAAAACCGCGGGTTGGGGCCCCTCTGGCCGCGGGGATGCAGCGGCTTGAGGATGAGAGGAGGTTTTCCCCCCTGGCCTCATCCAGGGCGGTTGCACAGAGCGACCCCAGCGTGCCGGAGCCGTCCCTGGGTGTGGTTTCGGGTGCTGAACCCGGTGGGAGCCTGTTTCCGCTCCCCTCTATGTGCCCCACATCGAAGCGTGCCCCTGCGGACCCTCTGGGGGGCCGCAGGGTCTGCTGTAGCCGCGAGGAGATGATGCACAGCCCTGCTCCGGCTGCGAGCAGCGGTGTGGTCGGTGCACGGCTTTGGGGGAGAAGAGGGGAGCTGGGGAAAGAGAGAGCGATTCCCACTGCAATGGGCTGCCCAGGGAGGTGGTGGAGTCACCGTCCTTGGAGGTGTTCGAGAAGAGGTTGGATGATGGACTCAGGGGCAAGATTTAGATGATGGGATGATCTTGGGTAATAGGTTGGTGATAGGCTAGGTAACAGGTTACAGGTTGGACTCGATGATCTCTACGGCCTTTTCCAACCTTGTTAATTCTGTGATTCTGTGAAAGAGACGGGGCCGTGCGGTGGATGGGGGCGGCGTGGGGAGGTCGTGGCTTGGCAGGACTGTGCTCCAGAGGTGGTTTCCACCAGCCTGGTGATGGAGTTTGGATTCTCCCCGTGCCATGGGGAGGAAAAGCTCTGTTCCCGTGGCCATGGGAGTCCTGGGGATGGGGTTTGCTCTTCTCCATCTCCCGCCTTTCGCAGGGGACGCTGCCCCGGGCTGTGGTGGAGCGCGGCCGTTGGCCCGCGGTGTGTTCCCTGATACTCCCCGGGGCTTAGCGCGTGTCCCTGGGCTGGGCCGAGCAAGGTGTGCGTGGGGTCACCGTGCCCTCCTGGCTTGCTGGTCTCCTTCCTCCTCCCCGGATTCGTGGGATCTGTGGGAGCTCTGGTGCCTCCTGGCCCCAGATCCCTTAGGGGTCGGGGAGAGGTGGCTGGGAAGGATCCAGGGCGGGACTCTTCAGCATCGCTGCAAAGCTCCGTGTCCCAAAAGGTGTCTGAGATTTGGAGATGCCTCTTTGGTTTTGGCCACCGTGAGCCAGAACCCGGCTGCTGAGGATGCTGCCTGGCTTGCGTCAGCTGGCAGGGAATGGCTGAGTAAAGGGTTAATTCCTCATTAAATGAGGTGTCGCCCAGCAGAGGCACCTTCCGAAGGTGCTGGGCAGGAGGCTTCACGCAGCCTGGGAGGGGTGTGAGGTGGGGAGGACCAGGATAAGTGGCGGCAGTGGGGTGTGTTGGGGAGCACAGCGAAGGCGTGGGGGGATTATTCGCGGGGTCCCGGTGGCCCCTCGGCCCCGCTGGCGCTCACACGTGGAGCTGGAGCATCCGGGGACTTGGCTGGGACCTGTGCTGCTGCCTGATAAAACACCTTCTCCCTCCCCCCACCCACCCCTTTTCTTATCTTCCACAAGTAGATAATTACCCTTCTCTGCCTAATTGAACACACAGATTCCTCATCTGAAATAATGAGGCCATTACGGTGCTCTCCCAGCTGGAAACCTCTCCGAGTCAATGGGGTGGAAATGCTGGCGCGCCAGGTGGAAAGGGAAAAAGGGAAGAGAGGGGGGGAAAAAATTACAGTAAAGAAACCCTAAAATGGCTCTTGGCAGGGGCGCGGGGCCGCGGCTGATCCCCCTCCAGCCGGGGCAGAGAGGGAGCACGTGGGGATCTTGCTGGTGCCAAAGGAGCAGCGGTGCCGGGAGCTGGGTTTCGGGAGGGTTTCGGGACCGGGGGAGCGCAGGATCCGTGCTGGAGGATGCTGAAGCCAAGTGACGGCTAAAGCGGGGCCATCTGGGGAGGGAAACCCATCTCGATGCCCGCAGGACGCGGCGCGTCTGGCTGCGCGTGTCCTCGGGAGCGTGGTCTGGAAGAAGAGCCGCTGGTGTGTGTGTGTGTGTGAGCAGGGGACACCCCCCTCTGCTGGGGCTCCCCGAAACGCTCTGGGACAGGGGCGGGATGGGCTGGACGCTCTTGGTTCGGCTCAGCCCATCGGTCGCTGCCTGCAGAGCCACGTCCTTGCCTGTCCCTCCTTGAGGACCCGTCCTGGGGGAGAGCAGGAGGGTCGGGGCTGGGGATGCTGCGCAGGGAACCGCGGGGGATAAGGCGTCTCTTTTGGGCAGAGCGCTTGCAGCCGGGCGCTTTGATTTTAATTGGGATGCTGGGACGCCGCGAACCGCCGTGGGTTTTGTCCCTTTTGTCAGGAACGCCGGGAGCGGGGAGGGAAGAGGATGAAAAGAGCCCTTTGAAGAGGAAAGGCAGCGGGGTTTGAGAGGAGGCCGGGCGCTGCTTTTCTTTCTCGTGGCACGGCCCCTTCGTCCCTCCCTGCTAGAAAAGGCTGGTTTTGCCTGGGTGGACACCCCCTCGGCGCGGGGTCGCGGTGCCGGGGAGAGCTGCCCCCATCCCTGGGGCTGGAGCAGAGGAACGGGCTGGTTTCGGTGTCAGTGGGACTGTTTCTCGTGCTGGGAAGCCCCGCAGCCCTCGTCGTCTTCCTCGCAGGGCTGTGGCCTGGTTTGCCCTGGGCTCCGTGCCCTGCTCCTCTCAGGTGCCCTGCTCCCCTCAATCGACTCTTTGTCACCGCGCTGGACTCGCCAGGGGCGAGAGGGATGGAAAAGGGGCCAGATGGACGGACGGACAAGCGAGCCCTGCCCTTTGGCTGGGGGAGCTGTGGGCATCTCGGCGCTTTGGGGCAGGTGATGGGGGAGAAGTGTGGGAAAAATTTGGTACGTGCCTATTTTGGGTTACGCAGAGGCAAAAATTTGTCTCTTCAAAGGTGTGACTGACTTTGCACCTCCCTGCAGCGGCTCCTCTCCCCAGCCTGGCTGTGACCCGGGACCTTTGGCATCTTGGGGGGTCCCCGAAAAAACCCCTTTGAAACTGGGGAGGTGGAGGATTGCAGAGCTTGACAGCAAAGTGAAAACCAATCAAACGGGGCAGGTCAGGCTAATTGGTCTTTAACCCTGCCCTCCTGCTGCTGGTTTTGGGAGGCTGAGGGGGGACTGTGATGCTCTCAGACAGAGCAGGGTGACTGGGGCTGATCCCGTCTGCTCTGGCCGCCTGTCCCCAGGGTCACAGCGGGGCTGGAGCGGCCGTGTGGGGACCCGGAGCTGTGCTCGGTGCTGGAGCTGGTCCTCGTGCCCGTGGCCCGTCAGGCAGGGCGTGGGGCGAGCCTGGATCTGACCCTGTATCCAGGGAAAAGGGCTTTATAGCCCTGACCCTGGGCCCTGCTCTCTCTGTCTGAAATACTCAGGGTTGGAGCAGACCCTGGAGGTTCACCCCGCGCACCCAGGAGCTCCGGCGCTGAGCGGGGGTAGGAGCAGGGATGCGGCTGTTTCTCAGGGCGCTTCGCCCTTTGCAGTGTCCCCCCAGGATGTCGTGGGTGGTTTATTGCTCCAGTCTCTGCAGAGACCCCAGACCCCGGGCAGAGGGGGTGGTTTTGGGATGTGTGTGTCTGTGCAGGGAGTGTCAGTGGGTCCCGCTGGACCTCAGTGCTGCAGGAGGAGAGGCGAGCAAAGCGCTCTGTCCCTTCGCCGCTCCTCAGCTGCGGAGGCCCTTTCGCGCCCTGGCAGCTTAAGCCCTTTTGAAAACATGAAAAGAGGCTGAAAACAACCTGACGAAAAACATTCTCCATCCCCTTTAATGTGAGCATTTGCCGTCAATTAATTTCCTGCGCCGTTTCCCCCCTCTCGGGGCTTCATTTGAAGTCTCCTTTAGCTGCGGAGCTGTTGGCGCTTTGCAGCGAGCCGGGGTCACCGGCTGCCTCCTCCTCTGGGTCTGGGGAAAAAGGCGAATCCGTGAGGGAGAGGCCTCTGGAATCCCCAGCCGGCCTGGCGCTGGGGCGGCAGCTCCCTGGGCTCCGCGGCGTTGCTTCTCCGCGACCGAGCTGAGCGGCTTTGGGAGCGTCCCGGGGGACGCGGTGCCGCGAGACCTTTGCGCTGGGCTCGGAGGGGTGCGGGGAGGCGAGAGCATCCCCAGCTGGGCCGCCGCGCTCACAGCCTCTCTGTGCCGCCGCCTTCGGCGTCAAAGAGGCGATTGAGGGAGCGAGGAGCAGGTGGGCCCTGGCGCGAGGGTCCAGCCGCGGTGGCGCGATGCCGAGGAGCCGCAGCCGGTGGCTCGGCGCCCTCCGAGCCCGTGACAGTGCCGGGCACGGCGCCGCCGGGCAGCGGGCGCGGGGGTGGCCATGGCTGCACCAGGAGGGGCCGCAGGGCTGCCCCAAAGGGGGTCTCGGTGGGTGACGGGTGTCTCGGCCTCTGCCATCGCGTTCGGCTTCCCCAGGCCCGGCTGCGGGGGCCGGGGCAGGGAGATGGGCGGTTTGTTAGGGCAACGTTCTGCTCCACGTCCTCGCTGTACATCTGGAGATGCCTGTGGAGGGCAAAAGGCTTCCCACACCCCACGGCACGGGCTGTTCCCCAGCACCGGGAGCTCCCCGAGTTGGTGTTTGGGGAGCTTTATCCTTCCCAGTGCTGCCGGGCGTCTCCCATCCATCCCTTCCCTGAGCCAGGCCGCTCCAGAGCAGCTCCTGGGGAGGGGATGAGCAGCCACCCTGGGGAATCGGTGGCTGGTTGCCTTGGCAATGGCAGGACCGAGGGATTTTGGCCAGACAAGGAGCCGCGTGCGATGCACGGGAGGATTTCGAGGGGAGCGGATGGTCTCTGCAGAGGGGTAGAGCTCAGATGAATTTGCTGCCAAATGAAAGACACAGGAAAGGTTAAAAGCAGCTGAGGCTGATGGAGATAAACCACAGGCTGGCTGGAAAAGGTGGAGGAGAAACGGGGAGCGCCGCAGGCTGTCCGAGGGCAGCGTGGCGGGAGGAGGCTGAAGTGTTTTGTAGGGTGAAGTGAATTCTGCTGGATTCCGGGCACATCGCAGGCTGCGAGTAACCCTCGCTGGAGGCTGGATCCTGGGAAGTGAGATCTTTGTGCTGAGGGCCCTGAGTGAGCATCATCCCTGTTCAGATGGGCCGGGTGGAGGGATGGGAACACGGTCTGGCCAGAGCAGATGGGGACCAGATGCCAGTGGGTGCACAGTGAGGTGTGAGCTGAGGGAAAACGGGGCAGACGGGGGTGCTGCCGATGGATTTGAGACCCTGAGGTGAGTGTGGCCGTGCCCGGGCTGCCTCTCCTGGTGGGTGTTTGTCAGCTTGAGTGGTCTCAGGGCAGCTCCGTCGCTGTCCTGGAGGGATTCAGCATCAATTTGCGTTGCTCCGGCTGAGAGGGATGTCACAGACTGGGTGAACAGCGTGAAAAAAAATTGGTTTGGGGCAGGCAGGCGAAAAAACCCCCTCGCTCCTCTATTTCCCTTGGTGAGGCAACTGTGCCCTGGGGTGGGGACCCAGGCACCAAAGTGAAACCCTTTTCTCAGCCAGTGGCAGGTGAAACTGGCACCTAAGAGGGACCAGAGGAGTCAGGGAAGGGCTGTCCGGGGACTGATCCTGCATCCCCGTGGTGCCCCATTCCCCTTGGCCCCGTCAATGTCACCGGCTGTGGCTCGGCTGTTGCCCGGCCCTGTGAGCCCCCGTGGGAGCAGCTCGAGGTCGCTGGGACTGAGCATCCAGCTGAAGGGCCGGAGTTGGGGGTTTTTGGGGAATCCCATCCCTGATCCCTGGGGAGCTTCCCCCCATCTGTGCCCTGCAGCTCGGCTTGCCGGGCCGTGTCTGGGTTTATCCCCGGGTGACTGGTCCGGGTACGTGGAGCGGAGCCTCGTTAGCAGCAATTGGGAGCTGTGGGAGGAAGCGTCAGTGAGGGGCATCTCTGACCGCGGCAGAGGCTTTGGAAAAGGTCCAGAAAGTTGCAGGAGAAATCCCGGCTCCGAAAGGCAGCTGAAGAAAGGGGCTGTGTTCGGGGCAAGCGAGCTGCGTGCCGCCAGTGAGCCGGAGGGGAGGAGGAGGAGGGAGGTGGGGAGGCAGGAGCTGGCTGCGTGAAAGGCCCTCTGTGCTTCCCAGCCAAGGGGAGAGGCGGCACGAAGCAGGTTTATGTCGCTGTGATAACGGGGAAACTCTTCACCCTGGTCTCTGTGCCACATGGTGGGGTTGGTACGTGGTCTCTTTGCAGTCGTGGCCTCCTCCTGAGGACCGCTGCCGGCCCTGGCTCGTTGTCTGGCGGCTGCTGTGACTCAGAGCCGGTTCCTGTGATGGCGTGAGCGTCTCCTGCCTCTCCTCGCGCCGCTCTAAAAGCATCAGCGTCGCTCCGCGCTCGCTCGGGGGGGAACAGCTCTTAATGCATCCCTGCTGGGCACCCCCGGGTAACGCCGTCCCGGGGTGAGCAGGTCTCTTGCTCATCCTCCAGACCTTCCCCCACCCTCATCCTCCGCCACCCGCATTTAGGCGGCTCTCTGTGGTCCTTGCAAAAGAGGCAGGTTAGCAGAATTAATCGGCGCAGCGGCGCTGGCCGCGCATCCCGGGGGATGCTGGAGGGGCAGCAGGGCTGGGCACGGCTCGTGGGCCATCCCTGAGCGCGCCGGGAAGGTGCAGAGGGGAAATCAGGGGGACACGAAACCCTCCTTCATCCCAGTGCTGCTTTCTCCCTCCTGTCCTTGTACCCGCTGACCTGCTCCTCTCTCACAGGGCGAGGTTCAGACCAAAGGGGCTCGATTTTTGGCGGGGAGCGAAGCGACGCTGGCTGGTGCAAGGTGGTGGCCTTTGATTTAGATACAAACCAAGGTTGGGAGGACAAGCCCTTTATGGGGGCTGAGGGGAGTTGCTTGAGCTTGAGGGGGTCCCTGGTGAGGCTGGAGCTGGGCGGTGGGGATGGAGAGCTGGGAGGGCGCTCACGGCTTTGGGTCTTGAGAGCCTCCAAGGACAAAGCCTGTGCAGCCTCGAGCCTCGCTGCGGGGAATGCTGTTTTTTTCCTCTCCTGTTTAATCTCAGATAATTTCTCTCCGATTTACCCAATGCCTCACAGCAGGGGCCCGAACCCAGGTGTGGTACCCAGAGGTGAGCAAAAAAGGGGGGGTGTGACTGCATCCAGCCATCCCTGTGGATGCAGCCTGGGGCGCTGCTGGCTCAGGTTTGCTCTCCAGGATTTGGGGTTTGGCAGGACCCCGTATGGGGGGGTTAGTCCGTCCCAGGGACAGGACTTGCAGCGTGGCACCCCCAGCCTGCATCCCGTGGGATAATCTCCTCCAAGGCTAAGAGATGCTCTGCGTGGGGACGGTGGAGCTGGCCGCTGCGTCCCACCCCTTGGCAGGTCCCTTTGGAGCTGAACTCCTCGTGGCTGGGATTAATCCACAGATCAGCATCGGGGGGGATAACGCTGCGCCGGCCTTGGCACGGTGAGGATCGGCTTTATTTCCACCGCCAGCGCTGGCAGGAGCATCCCCAGGAGCCACGTGGGGTCTGCAGAGCGGAGGAGGCCAAAGGAGAGTGCTGGACACGGTCCTGCTGCTCCCCACCACCCCGGCTGGGGCCGCGGGGCTGGCGAGGGGTGAGGGGAGGCAGGAGCTGCCAGGAGAGCGCGAAGCTGCCAGGGGCTGAAGAATGGCTGAGAGCAGAAGAAGGGGCTTTAGAGCTTAATTTCCTGTCCCCGCGGTGGGGATGGGATTTGTGCTGCCATCTCCAAGGAGACGGCGGCTGCGCGGCCGCTGGAATACTAATGACGTGGGAGGCTGGGGGCTCCAGGGGCACCCCGAGCCCCTCCTTGGTCAGGCTGCGGGGTCTGAAGCTGACCCAGCAGCTCCCACTGAGCCTGTTTCACTCTGGGGGGACTGGAGCCCCCCAGGACTTGCCAGTGGGGAAAGAGGGACGGGAGGGCATCTCGCCAGACCCGTGGGAGGGGGTCAGTACCCCCCTTGCCGTGAAGCCCAGAGCCAGGGGACGGGGCTGTGCCGCTGCTTGTGGCGTCTGGAGCTCCTTCTTGTTGCGAAATGGGGGTGGCTGGTTTTGGGGGGCACCCACGGGGGTTTGTGGAGGTGTCTCTTTGACACCTGCTTCTTGGAGTGTTGCTTGGAGCTTCCCTCAACGTCAGTTTGAAACACGGAGCCAAGCTGTGTGCCGGCAGCGGCGGTGGAACCGCAACCTCCCTCCATCACCAGGTTTTGGTGGGAGGTCCTGTCTCAAAGGTTCACGTGCGGAGACAGAGACAGAGGATGGAGCATCCCAGATAACTAATACATTTTCCAAGTCCGTGCCATTATTTTGGGGGAGGTTGGTGGTTTTAATGCTGGGAAGTGAAGGCAGTTCGAAATAAACCCTTCCTTGGCAGCCTGAGCAAGATCATAGAACGGTTTTGGTTGCCAGAGACCTTTCAGCTCATGGAGCCCAACCATTCCCCAGCGCTGCCAGGGCACCACTGCCCCGTGTCCCTCAGCACCACATCTCCACGGCTTGGAAACCCCTCCAGGGATCAGGGGGACTCCACCCCTGCCCTGGGCAGCCTGGGACACGCCTGGGCAACCCTTGACAGTGGGCAAGAAATTGTTCCTCAGCTCCAACCTCAACCTCCCCTGGCTGGGGCAACTTGAGGCTAGTTCTTCAAGATGAGTGCGAGTCCGTAGGTTGGGAGTAATTAATGCCACACAGAGTAACGAAGTCGTCTGTCATGGGGCTGTTAGTGAGGTCTTTGTGATGGTGCCTTTATCGTGGTGTTGGGGGGCAGGAAGATGGATTTGGAGATGTTACGTCTGAGGGCAGAGCTGTGGGATGCTCCAGGAGGGGCAGGGACGTGTTCCTGAGGATGGACGGGGAGCGAGATCTCCCAGGAGCTTATCCTGGCCATCTCTGACGTAAGGGGCCGCGAGCTGGGCTGCGGGGGGTGTAATTAAACCTGACACTGATGAGCTGCTGCAAGCTGCTTAGGACAGATGTAATGAGGGGAGCTGCAGCCAGAGCCCCCCCCCGCCGTGTCCCTCCTGCCGGGAGCAGTGGCCGTGGCAGCGCCTGCCCTTCCCGGGGCCGAAGGAGGAGCGGATTTGGGATGGGGAGGTCGTGGGAGGTGGCTGTGGTCTCACTCCTCCTTCTGCTCCCCCCACAGATGGCGAGAGGCTGGGGGAGGTGACTGACCCCGGCAGGCGGCCGGCGGCGGCCCGAGCAACGGCGCGGCGGAGGAAAGCCGAGGAGTCCAGCGAGAGCCGCGAGGAGGAGCTGACGGTAACGGGGCAGCCGGAGCCGGGCAGGTTGGAAGGGGCACGTGGAGTTGGCTGGTCCATGTCCCCCTACCCAACACACGACCAACTAGAGCAGGGTGCTCCGAGTCCCGTCCAGCTGAGCAGGTCCAGGGATGGAGAAGGCACGCGGTTCTGCTCGACGACCCTCGTGGTGGTTAAAAAAAACCAACCCTAATGTTCCAATGAAGCTCGTAGTGTTGCACCTTGTGCTTCTTGCCCTGTCACTCTGCCTCTCTGAGAGGGGTCTGGCATCACCTCCGCACCTCCCTCTTGGGTAGCTGTCAATAGCAACGAGGGCAGAGCCGCCTTCGTCTGTGTCCTCTGCTCCGTCTTGCTAACCTCCCCTTGTCTGCCTTGGCCTGGAGAGCCCCAGGCTGGACCCAGTGGGCTCCAGGTGGGGTGTCCAAGCAGAAGCTGCAGAGCTGATCTCTCCTTGCTGCAGCCCAGGAGGCGTTTTCCAGGCGCTGGGAGCCACACGCCAGCGAGAGCCGGCGTCAGGCCAGGCAGCAATTAGATAATGAGAGAGAGGAAAGTGGAGGAGGCTGATGGCGGCTGGCGGGGGGTGGGCGAGGAAGGGCGACCCCCTGCTCCGAGCCCCCCAGCTCCTCATAGCTCAGGGACAGACGGACAACAGAGGAAAACAAGGTGCCCGGGGAAGGCCGGGGCTGGTGCAGGGTGAGGACGGAGGGCACAGCAGGAATTGCAGCGCGGCTTTCCGCGGGAGGAGGGTGAATCCTCCCAGTGAGCGCGGCACAATTACGCCACCTCCCTAATAACGTCTTCCAAGGGCACCGCTCCCCTCCTCCGGGACGCTAATGAGTTCATTTAGGCAAAGTTTACTAATTACTTCTTTGGCACCGTGCTTCCTAACGGGCCACGCTTCGTCAGCGCCGCGGTTGTTCTCGCCTGGGCTCGGAGCCGGGCTCTGCTTTCAGGGGTGGCTGGTTCCTTGTCTCCCGGGTTGAGGCCACGGGGGACGATGACTGTGAAGCCTCTGGGGACTGGGACACCCGTGTCCCTCTCAGTCCGACCCCACGTGTAGGGCTTGGGCTCGCTCTGGCTCTGCCTGCAGCTGCCGACCTGGTGGGAGAGGAGGATGCTCAGGGTGGCTTCAAAAGCACCCGGCTCTTTCTCGCCACCCGTCACCCCTTCAGCACGCGAGGGGCAGGTGAGTGCTCACCTAATCCCTTTAAATTATGAGACACAAGCAATCAGATTAACCTAATCCCCTTTAAAAGAAGAGGGGGAGTGGAGAAACATCTCCCTTCCTCTGCCTGTGTCTGGACATAGAGATCGCTTCTGCTTTTGGAGGTGGAGCCCAACATGCTCCGTTTCCAGTAGCCCCTCAGACCAGCCAAAAGTTACAAATGAACAGAAAAGTCTCTGTTTTGGAAAGTTTCTCTCCTCCGCAGAGGAAGGGAAACAGGTTTAGCTGGAACATTTTGAAACCCTGCTCCCTGGGACACCTTGCCAATGTTTTTCTGCCTCCTCCTGCCCCTGCTCTCCTTTGCTCCCTCCCTGCCTTTGCCGTTAGCCTTGGAAACTTTCACCTTGGTTGGCAGCCCTCGACATCCCAGATGAGATGTTTAGATCTAGGGATACCTCCTGCGAGCACAGCTGGGCTGGCCCGCCCTGATCCCCCTTATCTCTCCCTCCCTCTTCCTCGACAGAACGACGGGCAGGACTTGGACGGATGGTTTTCCAGAGGCCAACGGTCCGACCGAGCCACTGAGCACCCCAAACTCAACCTGACCAAGCAGGCTTTGCCCTGGAGCGAGCAGGTACGTGGGCAGGGAGCAGCGAGGGGGGTGATGGACAAGGAGGAGATCCACCTAGCCCCCTGCTAGGGAGCCCGCAGCCCATGTCCCCACAGCGTGCCAGGCTCCAAAGCCATCTCTAGCCATCGTCCACCCGTCCTGGAGGCTCTGCCTGCTCCTGGGGCCAACACGGTGCCCATGAGGGTGAGTTCCTCGGGTGCACGAGCCCTCGTGTCTACTCTGGATGGGTCCACACTGCGCCTGTCTCCCGATTGTGCCAGTGTGGATGGATGCTCGGGGTCATGAAGGACGGGGTTGGGCTTTTGGTGCCGCATCCAGACAGCATCCCTTGTCTAGGTGTGCTTGGGACCCAAAGGAGGGTTATCTCCGGGGGGCTGGCATTGTGGCCATCTCCTGGGAGTCAGCACAGGGAGCTCAGCCCTTCCTCAGTGTCGCAGCAGGAGGGCTGAGGCCGGGCAGGGCGGGGACGTGCGGAGGACACCCCGTTCATCTCCGTCTCTCGTCCCGCAGTACAAAGGGAAGGCAAACTTGCACGTCTTCGAAGACTGGTGCGGAGGGGCTGTGAGGCACCTGAGGAAGAACCTTCATTTTCCACTCTTCCCCCACGTGAGTCCCAGGCCTGGTGGTGGTAGCTTGGAAGGAGGGTCCACTCGTCCCTCTCTGGGTGCTGCTGGACCTCCACTGGCTGCGGGCTTGGTCCTCAAGACCTTTGCTTGCAGGATTTTTAGTTTGGTTTGGGACAGGTAGAGGAGGAACGGAGGGAGAGGTGGGCGGTGGTGGGATCTCCGTGTCCTCTCTGACGCTAGGGGCATGAGGTAATGAGGGGATGGTTTTGGTGCAAGGCATGAACCGTTCGTGCCTTCATGTCCCTGTCTGTCCTCTGCAGACCCGCACCACGGTGAAGAAGCTGGCTGTGTCGCCCAAGTGGAAGAACTACGGGCTGAGGATTTTCGGCTACATCCACCCCTTCAAGGATGGTGAGTGGTGGAGCTTGGCCCCTTCTCCCGCTGCAGCGATGTGGAGAAGCTGCCCCCTTCCCCCTCCTTGGGCCACACAAGGACAGAAAGGCTCTTAGAGGCAATCCCCAACCCCCCGGCTCCCAGGCAGGAGGGTCTTTCCGGAGGGAAGACACGTTTTTCCTGGTTGCTTCCATCCCTGCTTGCCCATCTCACAAGGAAGTGCCGGGGCTGAGGCTGTGATGCCGGGGCTGCTCCGTGGTGACCTCCTCCTTTGCTCTCCGCAGGGGATTTCCAGTTTTCTGTGGCGTCGGATGACAACTCTGAGTTCTGGCTCAGCTCCGATGACAGTCCCTCCAACTCCCGGCTGGCTGCGTTCGTGGGCAAGGTACAAGCCATTGTCCTCAGCCCTCTGCCTTCCCCTGCACCGGGGATGCTCGAGCTCCCACCGAGCGTCTCCTCCCTCGTGGTGCCTTGCTCCCAGCGTGCCAGCACCCATCCCGAGCGCCTTCCGGGGATCCCCAGTGCTCCATGAGCAATGGGACAAGCCCGTGGGTGCTCCCAGCCACCACGAATCCTCCCCCTGCTGCAGCAGCTCTTGAAGGGAGCGTCCAGAGTCCATGTGTGACTTTGCCAGAGGCGCCTCTCCTGATTCTTCACCCCCTGGGAAATTCAGGGCTACTTCAGCCTGGTCCGTCTCTGCCCCTGGTGAGGCCTGGTTTGGCTTCGAAGGACCGTCTGCCCCTTGGTCCCATCCCAGTTGTAGCTGCTGAAGACCAGTTTAAACCCCGGAACAGGAGATTTAATGTTTGCTCCTGGATTTTCTTGGTGTTGACTCCCGTAACTGGAAACCCCATGGTCCATCATCGCTCCCACGTATTTCTGGGATCTTGGAGGTGTTGTCTGGTGACAAGTTCTTGTGGCAAGAGGGCGACCAGCTGGGGTCAAGCAGCCCCTGTAATATTGCTCCTGGGATATCCTCCTGCCTGCAGAGCCTTTCTGCAGCATGGCACAGCGCCCGATGGAGCTGGAGGAGAGATTTCCCACAGCCTGGTGGGGTTTGAGCCTCGTGCTCGCTTGGCCCCTGGTGTCCCTGCTGCTCTCACACGCTCCCTCTTCCTTCCCCCAGCTGGGCACCGAGTGGACGGCGCCGGGAGAGTTCACGAAGTTCAGCTCACAGGTCTCCAAACCTCTACGGTAAGTGTGTCCTTGCTCCCACTGCCCATCCCGGGTGGATGAGAGGGCGACGGTCTCTTCCCAAAAGGGTGTGTGGGGTCTGGGCTGGACGGGAGCTGAACCAGCCACACCCCCCGCTCCATGGCTTGAAGGTGTTTGGGGCTGCGGCCACCTCTGCAGGTGATGAGGTGGGGACAGGGGATCCCCCCGATCTCATGAAGCTTCTCAGCAGTGGGATGGGGGAGGAGACACCCACGTCGTGCTGCCCGTCTCCTTGCCCCGGGAAGGTTGGCCACGTGCGAGTGAGACAGGGAGGGTTTCCTGCGACGGCTCCTCTAGCAGGGAGCTCCCACTGCCCTGGCAGCGATAGCAGTCGGCTCAGCCAGGATTTCTAGCCACCTTTTTCTCTTCTCACGCAGCCTCATGTCCTCCAGACGCTACTACTTCGAGCTGCTCCACAAACAGGACGACCGAGGTTCAGACCATGTGGAAGTTGGTGTGAGTAAATACCCCTGGGCCGTGCTCCTGGCGAGGCTCGTCCGCCCAGCGCCGGCACCGGGGCTTTTCCCTGTTGGTGTGAAAACGCTTTGCACTGGAGCAAAGCCGCGATTGCCCCGGCCCCTGGCCACCGGCGGCTCGGTCTGCAGAGGACATGAGTCAGCGTTGCTCTGACAGAGCTGGAGCTCATCTCCCCGTCTCCCTGGTTGCTGCTCCTGCGCAGGACAGCTCGCGTGGGCTGCTTTTCTCTGTGCTCCTCTGATCCTCTCGTGCCGATGGCCTTTCAGACCCCGTGGCCCCTCCCTTCTGCTCCTTGCCCTGCTCCTGTAACGGGCGCTCACGGAGCAGCCGCTCCAGGCTCCGGTGGTGCCGGGACACCCAGCTCTGCATGCCCAGTCCCGTCCCTTCTCCTCTCTCCTTGGCCTTCTGCGGAGGGGCTGGCAGAGGGACAAAGTCCCCTGGGGGCTGCTTCTCGCAGGAGCCCATTGCCGTGGGCCAGGAGAGCCCAGAGCAGCCACGTCCCCAGACACCGTCTGGCAGCAGCAGCCCACCTTGCTGCCTTGTGTCCTGGGGTCAGTGGTGGGAGAGGTGGCCGTGGTGGTGGAGCGGGTCCCTTTTTCCTTTCCCCTTTAGAAGTACCGTGAGTTTCAGATCTGAACTTGTCCGCCCTGAACTTGCGCAGCCCTGGCAAAGCCTGGAGCGTGTGTCAGGAGCTGGGGCGCTTTGGGAGGGGAAGATGTTGGCTCGTTAGCAAAGGTTTCCTTTCTCCCGGGCAGTCATTAATCACTGGAGTCCAGCTTGTGCCAGCGGAGCGTCGGGAGGCTGGCAACACCCCTTCCTCGCCGGCTCCCTTCCCAGTGCTCAGCCTCACCCTCCCGGCTCCATCTCGGTCCCTCCCGATAAGATCTGCATTTCTGCTGTGAAAAACAAAGAGATGGGGGAGACTTTATTTATTTTTGCCGGAGGGAGGGAAACCTTTCAGATGTTCAGAAAGAAACAACAACAAAAAAGCAGGACCCCGATGCGTCTCTCCCTGTGGGGATTTTAGGGCTTGCCTGGACAAAGGCTCCAGATCTGCTTTTAAAACACACGTGGTTCGCTCGATGCGGCTCTGAGGACCCTCTGCAGTCGACACGAGCTCGGCCGCTGTCGGTGTGCGCTCAGGCAGCGCCCGAGGGAGGCGGGGAAGGAGAGGAGATGTTGCAGGGCTCCGTGCGGGACGGCTTTGGTGCCGGTCTTTGTAGGGTGCCGTGGGCTCCCTGCTCCGATCCCCCCGGCTGGAGGGGGATGTGTGGAGAAGCTGTGCTGCCTCCTGTGAGGATACTGCTGCTGCTGATGATGTGGGGCTGGATCTGGCCTGCCTGGCCCAGAAGGGCCCTGTGGCAGTCCTGAGAGTGACACATCATCAGCTGGTGTCCCACCTCTGGGAGCCTTCCCCTCTCTGACCGCGCAGGGGATGCCTGCTAATTCCAAATCCCTTTGGGTAAAGGCAGGAGATGGGGCTGGGGCTGTGCCCGGGCAGGATCAGTCCCCTCCCTTGTTCCTCCTCTGCAGGGTCAGGGCTGGGATCAGTGCGGGCAAGTTCCTGGGAGCTGAGGACAGGAGAGGACCCATCCTGGGGTGCCTGGGGCCGGGCAGCTGCGTCCTGAGCCCCTGCTGCCCTCCCACTCATTCCCCATCTCCTTTTTTTTTCTTTTCCTAGTGGCGAGTTTTCCTCCCCAGCTTGAAGTTCGAGGTGATCGACTCCTCCTACATCTCCCTGTACACAGGTAACGGCCCCGCGTGTCCACCCACGGCACGAGAGCTCTCAGGGGAGCTCTTGGTGCAGCTCGGGGGAGATTGCACCAGGGGCTGGGAAGGAAACCAGAGCTGGAAAATCAGATCCTGGGGGAAGATCTCAGCCTCCCAACCCCCGCAGAGCTCCTGCCGGGTGTGAAGGAGGAGGCGAGGGGCTGCAGCAGGCAGGGACGGTGCTGGGGGTGTGCTGCAACCCTCCTGAAAATGGGGCGTGGAGGTGACGGACCACGGGAACAAAGCTCTCGTGGTGCTCCCTGCTCGTCGCTGCTAATGGGACCCCGCGGCCTGGCCCTGAGTTATGAGGAGCTGTCCTGTGAGCGGGGATGGATGGCGTGAGGTTTAATTAAATCTATAGATCTTCTGCTTCCTGCCCCTGCCCTGGCAACGAGAAAGGACTTGATGGATGGATCCTGCCCCAGCGCTCAATACGCTGGAGGGCTGGTCATCAAACACGCCCTGGAGGTGTCGATAAGGCAGGAAGGGGCAGGCGACAGGCGGGGATCAGCGGGATGGAGGGGGGCTGCTGGTATTGATGCCCGTGAGATGGATGATGTGCAACCCAACCGTTACCTGTCAGCGCCGGCTGCTTCTGCTTCCCTCCCGATTCCTGGCTCCTTTGAAATCCAGCAGCATCCCGGGGTGAAGCCACGTCCCTCATGGGGACCCCATCCCTGTGGCGTGGGGGACGCCAGCAGCACGCGGAGCGTCCTCCTGCCTTCCTGTGCTCCGGGCATCTCCGGGGGCTGCAGCCCAGCCTCAGCCAGCTGCACGGAGGCGTCTGGGGAGCCTTTCCCCGCCGCGAGCAGAATGTGGGGCTGGGGAAGGAGGTTCCTGCCTGCTTCAGGAGCTACCTGCTTCCCTGCAGCTCCTTTCCTCCTGGGAAGGGAGCACCCGTGGGTGCTCGGGGCAGGCAGCTCCGAGCGTGGCCAAGGAGCGAGGTGACCTCCCGTGGGGAGCTCTGGGGGCTGTTTGATTGCCAAGGACGACGTGCCACCCTCATCCCTGACCAGGAGGCAACACCAGCTCAAGTTGCGTGTGCCTGCACCTCCATGGGGAAGAACGTTCCCGGTGTAATTCCTGTGTCCTTGGGAGTTGAAGTCCTCGAGCGTTCCCACCCCTGGTCCCTGAGCGATGCTGTCATCGGAGCCAGGACTGCCCGGCTGACAGCAGCTCTACCCTTGGCCTCTTGATGCTCATTAGTTGATGGCAATCGTCATTAGGCTGATTAGTGGAGTTCAGCCCCTGTCCTCACCTTCTGCAGATGAATCGTCCCTGAAGATGAACCATGTGGAGCACATCCCTCAGACCTTGGCCAGCCACAGCGGGAGCTACCTCTGGGAGGCACAGCAGGATGAGCACGGGGCTGACATGCTGAAGGCTGACCCCAGGGACACCTTCTTCCTCAGTGAGTGGCTGGGACCAGATCCTCGCAGGTCTCAGCAGGGTTTGGGAGGTGGGAAATGGCAGGACGGGGGAATTTGGGATGATTTGGGCTACAAACCGTGAGGTGGGTTGGGCTCCGGGGTTGGTAAAGCAGAGCTTGGGGCTGAGCCACCGCTGCTCCTCCTCAGCCCCTGCAATCGATGCCTCCCGAGTGGAGAACGTGCTGGTGCCCTGTGCCTACAGCCCCACCTACGTGGTGAAGGACTTCCCCATCGCCCGCTACCAGGGCCTGCAATTCGTAAGTGTCTCCCCACGACGGGGACGGGGTCGGGCTTCAGTGAGAGACATGGCGAAGCTTGAACGCTTTGCCTCCCACCCCAGGGCAGGGATGTTTCCACCCAGTTAAAATCCAGGAGAAAATGTCCCTCACTGGAGGATCTGGCTCAGCTTCCCCGTCTTGACCCAAAAGGGTTTGGGTTAAGAGCCCCGCGGGATGTTTGAGATGCTGGGAGTGACCTTGGTGCTGAGGGGCTGCATTTGGTGTCCTTGGGTGCTCGGTTCTCAGCCCTGCCAGCCTTCGGAGCAAGCTCGCTCTGCACCGAGGCGCTGACGGTGTGATCATCTCCTCAGGTCTACCTCTCATTCGTGTACCCCAACGATTTCACGCGCCTCACTCACATGGAGACGGAGAACAAGTGCTTCTACAGGGAGTCCCCCCTCTACCTGGAGAAGTACGTGTCGGGGGGCTGGTATTTGGGGGTGGCACGTGGAGGGGGCCGATGTCAACAGGGAGCTGGGGAAACGGCGCTGAGATGGTGCATTGCCAGCCCTGTGTCCCCAGGCTCCGTTCCCCGTGGAAGGGCCAAATCCAGGCTGGCTCTCTTCCCATCTCGGGCACGTAGCAGCTTGAGGCCTGGCGGTGCTCCTGGATTTTGGGAATCCCATCTCCCTTTGGAGCTGGGCTGTGTCCGGGCGCCTGCGCCGCAGCCGGGGATGTTCCTTCTGACACACGCGGGCTCGCGTGCGTGCGATCACGTCCCCTTCGCTCACGCCTACCCCCCTCCCTTATCTCCGGGTCCTCATCGCTCCTCTCCCTCTCCCAGATTCGGCTTTTATAAGTACATGAAGATGGATGAGGAGGAGGAGGATCCGCGCCAGCGAGCGTTTCTCTTCCTCAACTCAGACAGTGAGTCACCGCTCCCCGCTGGCAGCTTTCTGGGCGTCTCTCATCAGCTTGGCACAGGGCTGAGCACTCGGCACCCTCGCCCACCAGCCCATCCGCTCATCCCGGGATGCCTCCAGTGGTGCTGGAGGGCTTGAGAAGGGCACTCCCCAGGTGACCTGGGAGGGGTGCGAAGCTGCGCCAAGGTTTGGAGGGTTAGCGGGCAGAGCTGGGAGCTGCCAACCCCAGCGAGCATCGCTCGGTGCCCGCCAGCTTGTCTCTCTCACCCAGAGGCTGCTGGCAGGGCAATCTGCTGGAGACTGCGTTGCCTCGCCATCTCAGGCCAGCACGAGGCCGGGACTCTCGGGGTGTTTACTTCTGCCTTTGCTCCCTAGATTTCCTTGAGGATGAGGAGGAGGAGGAGGAGGCGGGAGTGGACAGCCCTGAGCCCACAGACCCACCTCCTGAAGCCAAGGAGAAGAGCTTTGGGCCGGTACCTGGAGCCAAGAGGAAGGAGACCCCACCGGTCACCGGGGATTACGGAGATGACCTGGACTATTACAGCTTTCACCGCAGGCAGGGCCGGGCCCGGGGTGAGGGGGCCACGCCTGGGCAGCCGGGAAGGTGGAGCACGTCCCGCCAGGCCAGCGCCAGCCCCGCAGCCACCTCCGAGGAGCGCCGTGGCCAGGAGGACGCAGGCCTCGCGCCGGAGCAGGTCCGTGGGCGGATGCTCAGTTGGTTGCCCCAGGATCCCAGCGAGGGTGAGGAGGATGAACTGGGTCTGCTGACGTCTTCGAAGCGTGCCGAGGCCTTGAGCCTCCAACCCCACCTCTCTGTTCCCGTCTTTGGTGGCAAAGCCGAAACGCCGAGTCCCAGCAAGGCCGCAGCTCCCAGGGAGGACAGAAAGCCCCGGAAAGCCCCGGAGAAGGTCTACGTGACCAGGCTGCAGCCGGGGAAGCGCAAAGCCCCGGCCCGGGAGCCGGCCTTCCCTGGCATCTTCCTTTACCCGAAGCCTCTGAAGAAAATCCATCTTCGCTCCAGGGCCCCTCAGAAGCATCCGGTCACCTCCAGCAAGCTCCGTGCTGTCCCTGGCCGCCGCAGCCCCTGGCTCCTGAGCAACATCTCCAAGGAGAGGGACCCTGCCCGGCGGAAGAGCGCCCGAGCGGGCGGCAGGAGGTGGGAGCGGCCGTCCAAGCCGGGCACTGAGCGGCGGGTGCTGCCCAGCCTCCTCGCCCTGGGCACCGAAGGGCTCTTCAGTAGGGAGACCCATGAGGACACGACCCCTGCCCCGGGCAGGACGGCGGCCACCGCCGATTACAACTCCTCCGAGGCGACCCGCTCAGAGGGCACGCGGGTGACATCCTTTCTGAAGATGTCAGAAACGACAGCGTCCCAGCAGGAGGAGGGAAAGGGCCAGGAGGAGGAGGAGGAGGAGGAGGAGGAAGAGGTGTCGGACTACAGCTACGAGACCGGGGACCTGCAGCAGAGCTGGCTGGAGGACTCCATCAACTGGCAGAGGACGTTCAGCGTCAGCTCGGTGGACTTCGAGCTCCTGCGCTCCGACTGGAACGACCTCCGCTGCAACGTGTCGGGCAACCTGCAGCTGAGCGAGAGCGAGGTCGTCGACGTGGTGGCGCAGTACATGGAGAAACTCAACGAGAAGAACGGGGGGTAGGAAGGGAGCGGGGCGTGGGCAGGAGGTGGGTGGGATGTGCGTTTGCCTCGCTTGGGGCTGGGTGAGCTGGACAGTGGGTTCAGGCCAACCCCTCGAGCACGGGGGAGCAGAGCTCACGGTGATGGTGCTCTCAAGTGCTGCTCCTTTCCCGGTAGCATCTACACCCTCCTGAGGATCGTCAACGTGGAGAAGCGTCGGGACACGGCGCGGGGGAACCGCTACCTGCTGGAGCTGGAGCTGGCGGAGCGGGGCCAGCGGACGGTGCGTCTCTCCGAGTACGTCTACGTCCTCCTGCACCAGGGCAAGCAGGACGACAGCGCCGAGGCCAACCCCGACGGGCTGGCCCTGGGGGCCACCGAGCCCCAGGCGAGCACCTGGAGCATCCTCTACGGAAAACCCGTCCTGTGCCAGCCCCTGCGGCTCAGCTGGAGGCAGGACGTCATGGTGCACTTCGTGGTACCCGGTAGGTGACAGCAGGATGCGTCTCTCTTGGGTCTCCTCTGCTCCCTCTGCCCTCAGCATCCTCCGGTGGGAGGAAGGCAACCCCTTCTGCTCCCTGATCGCATCCTCCAGGCTGGCCTAAGGGGGATGAGGTTCTCTCTTCTCGTGAGACGCTGAGGTTCTCATCACTGCTCATCAGAAGGGGTGTTGGTTTGGGTGGGGAAGGGGCTGCACTTGGGACCCCCGTGCTGAGCCTGAGGGACGTTTGTGGCTGTGTCTGGCAGTGAAGAACCAAGCCCGCTGGGTCCAGCAGTTCATCTCGGACATGGCCAGCCTGTACGGGGCTACGAAGGACGCCAACTTCAACGTCATCCTGGTGGACTTTGACAGCGACGACATGGACGTCGAGAAGGCCCTGCGGGACGCTCATCTGCCCCGGTAACCTTCCCCCCGGGAGCGCCCGGTACCCCCCGAGGCCGCTGAGGGGGGTCTGCAGGTCTCCTTGTGGTGGGACAGACCATCCTGGTGGTGCTCACACAACCTGCCGCTCCTTCCCCAGCCCAGAACAGGTCCCTGCCTCACTGCCCCTCTCCTCCTCCTCCTCTTTTTTGCGGGGTTTAAACTTGTTTTCTGTGCAGAGGAGTTGGGGATGCAGAATCCTCCTCTGCCTCTGCAGGGGGACTCTCGGCATGAGCTGTAGGCACCCGGGCCCCCTTCCCCTCTCCTCACGGGTGGTCTCTGCCCTCCTCTGGGCTGTGTCCCTTTGGTCACCGGCGCTAACCGCCCTGCGCTCTCTCCTCAGGTACCAGTACCTGCGGCGCACGGGGAACTTCGAGCGCTCGGCCGGGCTGCAGGCTGGCGTGGACACGGTCGAGGTGAGCCGGGGGGAGAGGAGCCAGCTCTCGCCTTGCTGCGGCTTTTCGCCCTGACCCTCCCGCTGGTGTCTGTCCCCTCCCGCAGGACGGGCACAGCATCGTGTTCCTCTGCGACCTGCACATCCATTTCCCCCCCAACATCCTGGACAGCATCCGGAAGCACTGCGTGGAGGGCAAGCTGGCCTACGCGCCCATCGTCATGAGGCTGGGCTGCGGCAGCTCCCCGCGGGAGCCCAACGGTGAGTTAGGGGGACTCCGCTCCCCTTTCCAGCCGGGAAACCTCCCGGCCCACCCGAGGAGAGCTGCGGCGCTGGGGTTGGGTTAGGGCTGGGCTCGGATGTGCGGGGAGGGTGGGTTTGTTCTGCTCTGGGAAGATGAGGTTCAAGCCCAAGGGTGCTCGAGACATATCATGCCGGGACCTCTGGAGCTGTCACCTGGTGCACCCCCAGGGGAGGCGGCAGCGATGGGGACGGACCCGTGGTGGGAAGAGGGGTTGGGACGGGGCATCTCCGTGGTTCCCAGGTAGTGGGGAGAGCGCAGCGGTGATGGCCTGGGGATTTTGGGGTCCTCCTACGCCCCTCGCCTCACTGCTCTCGCCCCTCCAGGCTACTGGGAGGTGAACGGCTTTGGCCTCTTCGGCATCTACAAGTCGGACTTTGACCGCGTCGGAGGGATGAACACGGAGGAGTTCAGAGACCGCTGGGGCGGGGAGGACTGGGAGCTGCTGGACAGGTGAGGCTGGGGGGCCCTGCGGCCCCGTAACCCCTGGGTAGGGCTGGCCACGTGGGTTTGGGCTCATCCCCTGGATTTGGGCACATCACCTGGAATTCTGGCATCCTTTCCCTCCATGGAGCTGGCTAAAGGCTGGGGCGACGTGGTGGCGAGAGGACAAAGCCTCCCGTGAAGGGGGGCCACGTCCGTCCCTTCCCTGAGCAGCTGTCCCCTTGTCCGTCTGTCCCCTTGTCCATCTGTCCCCTTGTCCGTCTGTCCGTGCGGCCGCAGGGTCCTTCAGAGCGGGCTGGAGGTGGAGCGCTTGCGTCTCAGGAACTTTTACCATTACTACCACTCCAAGCGCGGCATGTGGAACGCCCGCAGCAAGAAGCCACCCAAGGACTAGCGCCCTGAGCCCAGCCCGAAGCTGCCGCCCCCGGCCCCCGTGCCCGCCGGGGACAGGTCATCGCCGGTGCCCGGCTGTCCCCGGCCTCTGCCCACGCGCCTCGGTGCCGGCACGGGGGGCACTGCCGCCGAACCACGGTTACTTTGGGGATGGGGGGAGCGGGGAGGGTGAAAGCGGGTGGCGATTTTTTTCTTAAGGGTCTAATTTCTTAGTCAGCAATGAATTTATTAACTCATTAGCACCGGGACAGCGGGCGTCCTGCTGTTGGGAGGGATGGAGCCTTGGGGCTCATCCCCGGAGCCGGTGGGTCCCTGGGGGCTGTGCCGGGCCGGTGATGCCAGAGGTGGCCGAGCGGTGCCCGAGCTCGCGGCTGGCGCTTGCTCTGTAGCCCCTTGGCTGGGCTACCCCCCTAACACCCAGCGCCTAGTCCCTGTGCCAGGCTGGAGAGCTGACCTTCGGGGGACAGCCTGCTGGTACCCACAGGAGTGGCTGGGGAGCACGAGCCCCAAACCCTCCAGCTCCCCTCCCTGGTACCCGATGAGTCACCGTGGAGGGGAAGAGGGGTTCGGCTCTGCCCTGGCGCACGGGGCTGTGCCGCTGCAGCCGCGCGGGGTGGGGGGCACAGCCCCTTCGCACGATGGGCTGGCGTGGTCTGCGCCCGGGGAGCTGGGGTGGGATGGGAGAGGGCAGAGCCCGGAGCAGGTACGGGAGCAAGGGGAGAGCAAATGATGTTTCCAAGCTAATTTCTGTGAAATTATGAGGTAGGAAGCCGTTTTCAGGAAGTTTTGTCTGTTTGGGGCTTTTTTTTTTTATTATTCTTAAAAAATAAAATCGATGTCTTGGCTGGGATTTCCTTCCCCTTCCTCGGGTTCGTGCCTTGGCCGGGACGCACAGGGCTGGGCTCAGGGACCCCCAACCCTCCAGAGGGCCCTGGGGGAGAGAGGTTCCAGTGCTTGCTGGAGCTCACCAGGAGCGCGCCGGTGGAAGCGTTGGGCTGAGCCTGGCTTGGCGCGGGGAGGAAAGGTCAGAAGCCCCTGGCAGGGCTGAGGAGGAGAATGGGTACGAGGCAAGGACCTGCTCTTTTTTGTGGGGGTGGGCAGCGAGAGGCCCCTTTGCTGTTTGGTGCAGGGAGGAGGAGGAGGCAGCAGCGTGTTTTTGATGCCCGGACACACGCCTGGGCTTGCAGGGAGGTTGCTGAGCCTCCGCCCCACACTTGGGCTCCACCCGGGCAGCTGCCGGCACCCCACACGCTGCATGGGGAGCTCACCCGCTGCCCCCCGGCTGGTGCTCTGTGGGGAGAGCCACGAGCTGCTGCCCTCGCTCCCGCACGCCCCTGCACGCTGGTTTGCGGGATGGTGACGTCTGCCTGTGCCCTGGCTCTTTGCTCACCTTTCCCCCCGGCTCATGGACGTGCCCGGCCGCACGCAGCCGTCGCAGGCTCTGCAAAGCCGCAGCACCTTGGGCTCCTCCTGCTCCTCAGCTGGGTCACCCCTGCGCTGCGGCCACCGCGCCCTTGCTGCCCTCGGCCGTGAGCTTCGGGCAGCCCCGAACCCCCCGCGAGAGTCGAAATCGCCCCGGAGTGGTTTATACCCAATCCTGCAGCCCCCGGGCTCTGTCTGAGCATCTGCTGAGTTTTGGGGTGAGCACGGCGGTGTTCGGCTCGGCACCCTGCTTGCCACCGGAAAACAGCTGCGCTCAGGGGGGTTTAACCCCAAATTTGGTGTTTCTGGCCCCAGGGTTTGCCCGGAGGCCGCGGTCCGGGCAGGCAGTGGGTTTGCTCTCGGTGCTGGCACTCGCGGGCTCCTCTCCTCGCCCTGCTGCCTGGTGTTTTCCAGCACTTTGGAAGCGCTTTGTTGTGGGCGAGGGCTCTGCCCGCTGTGCCGGGAGTTGCCCCGTGGGCTGACAAGTCCTGGGCAGGGCGAGCGGCCCCCCGGGGCCGGCAGCGGGATCCCCAAAGCCGCCTGTCCTTAGGCACAGCTTTTCCAGCAGCTTCCCAGCCGGGAGAGCTCCCGAAGCCACCGGCGCTGGAGAGGGGACTGAACTCAGCCAAATCCAGAGCTGCCGCTGAGGCTGGGAGGTGCCACCAGCGCCATCCCCACTGGGGACACGGGGCGGACTGGGACAGTTTGGAGCCAGCTGTGGTGTGTGCTGGGGTAGGGCCAGCAGCAGAACGCCGGAGGGTTTTGTTTCTCCAGCCGTGGCTGAGCTGTGGTCACGGGGAGCACGTGGGGAGCACAGGGAGCGTCTCCGGGGCCGGGCCCTGGAGCCCCAGGTGACAGCGGGGTGCGGGCAGGTCCCCGCGCTCGGAGCAGCGCCCCAGCAGCTCACCGTGCCCCGAGGACACGCTGCGAAGCGTTGGGGCTTGGTCAGGGCAGCAGAGGCGAGCGAACATCATCCCGCAGTGGCCTCATCATCGGCTGCCCCGGCCGTGGGCCGAGGGACGGGTGGCGGAGGGGGACACGGAGCCTCCCCGACACCTCCGGGCTGAGAACGGGCCCAGCGTGGCAGCCGTGGCCGGTGGGGTGTTCTGGGCAGCCTCCTGCCCTGTGCTGGGCTTTGCCGGGGGGTCACCTCTCGGCAGCCCCCAGCGAGGGCCGGGTGTGGTTGGAGCCGGAGCTGCGGTCCCGGGGGAAGCGATGGCCCCCAAACTGGTTTGGCCCGTTTCAAACGCTCCCTCTCAGCTTATCTGGCTTCAAAGGGCTCCTGCTCCATCCCACGCACACAAACACGCTCCCTGCGAACCCCCGGGGCCTGGGGGAGCCCCCTGCACCCAGAACCTGCGCCCCCAGCCCCCAGCTCTGCCTCCCCTCCGTCTTCTCCTTTTGGTGGCCCCAAACCCCTCCTTGTTCGGAGCTGCCCCGTGCTGGGGGTGCCCAAGGGGAGGTAGAGGAATGGACACGTTGGCCCTTGGCCACGGTGTTGATGGGGACCAACGGTGATTTATTGGAGCATCACGAAGGTAGCTGAGATGTGGCTCCACTGCTCGGGACGGGGCAGTCGGGACCCGCGGGCACCCCGTGGGCACCTCGGCCGAGCCGGGGCTCTTTGCGGAACCGCCACCAGCCCCAAAAGCGCAAACTTGGCTGCGAGGCGAGCGGGTTTCGAGCGCACATGCAAAACAACGGCGAAGAGACTGGTTGGGTAAGCTCCCGGGGCGGGCCCACGCCCGCTGCACCGGCCCCGCCGCAGACGGCATCACCCACCCTGTGCCGGGGCTCCCGGCACCCGCGTAGCACCCAGGGGTGCACCCGCCTGCCCGGGAGGATGCTGCAGGGCAACGGCCCTACGGGGCCACCCAACAAGGTACGTGTCGGCCGGTCCCGCGCTCGTTGGCGTGGTTGTCCCCGGCGCGGGTCCCTGGGGAACGCCGGTGGCACCCATCCTGCTGCCGGCGCACCGGGTGGGAAGGGACAGCGCGGGTGCCGGATCCGGCAGATTCCTGCTCCCGGCCAACTTCGGCCAAGAGGCTTTTTGTCTCTTCTCCTTGTGCCTCAGTTTCCCCGCGTGGCTCTTGGCACACGTGGGCTGTGGCCGGGCTGTGCGGTGCCGCGTTGGCCACTCCCTGCTCGAAACGCCGATGGCACCGGCTCCCCTGGGGACCCGCTGCCGGGTACGGGAGGACAAGGCGCGCCCGGGAGCCGGGGTGTCCCTGGGGATGTGGCTCTGTCACCCCATGGAGGGAGGGCGATGGATGGGTGCCTGCAGGATGAGGGTCAGTGACCCCTTTAGGGTCCCCTCAGGCTGAGTTAATTTAACCCCGTGTCACCTCGACTGTGATCGGATCCCCTCAGGAATCCCTCAATTTTGCTCCAAATTTGTTCTTTTTGGTGCTGATTTGCTGCTTTTGAAGCATCCCAGCACATCTCCGCTCCCGGCCAGCGCTTTCCCGGCTAACGAGCTTCTTCATGAGGTGAGCACTGCCTGCTTGGGCATCAAACCTGCCCCAAACCCCCTGTGACCCCCCAGTTTCCATCGTTAAGCCGCGGGGCAGTGTCAGGCCGCGAGGGGCTTGGCAGGGAGGCAGAGCCTGGCGGGGCACGGGTCTGCCAGCGAGCTCGGGGCTATTCCCTGCGCTCCTCTGTCCCCGGCGACGGAGGGGCTCCCGGGGCTGAGCCCCTCGGTGCCTGGCACGGGGCCGGCGGGCAAGCATCGGCCTGCCCGGGGAGCGAACCGCCCTCCTCTCCCCGCCTGTTCCCGGGGGGAACCCGTGATTCATCTGGGCTCGGAGGGCTGGGAGCGCCCCGCTGAGCTCTGCCAAACTCGGTGCGCCCGCCGCCGCTCCCCGTGTGGGCGGTGCCGAGGTGGGACAAGAGGGGGGCTTTGGGGTTATCTTTGGATGCTGTACCCTGTGAAGGGCNCTTCAAACGGCCGGAGCCGGGCCCGGCGGGCACACGCCCCGTGCCCACGAGCAGGGGCAGGGCTGAGAACGGGTGCAACTCTGCGCAGGAGTGAGCGCCTCGCTTAGCGGGGCCGGGGCCGGGGGACGGCGGCGTGGAACGGCTCCGTGGGGATCCCGGGAGCTGCTCCCGAGCGCGGCGGGCCCGCGGCGTCCCCCAGCCTGGCCGTGCCGGGTGGGGTGAGCCTAATGAGCACCTGTGGGGCGGGAGGGGGTGGGGGCGCCGGGGCCGGTCC
>WEIS01065728.1:87070-120443 GCA_013389965.1 Todus mexicanus
CAGGCTGAGTTAATTTAACCCCGTGTCACCTCGACTGTGATCGGATCCCCTCAGGAATCCCTCAATTTTGCTCCAAATTTGTTCTTTTTGGTGCTGATTTGCTGCTTTTGAAGCATCCCAGCACATCTCCGCTCCCGGCCAGCGCTTTCCCGGCTAACGAGCTTCTTCATGAGGTGAGCACTGCCTGCTTGGGCATCAAACCTGCCCCAAACCCCCTGTGGCCCCCCAGTTTCCATCGTTAAGCCGCGGGGCAGTGTCAGGCCGCGAGGGGCTTGGCAGGGAGGCAGAGCCTGGCGGGGCACGGGTCTGCCAGCGAGCTCGGGGCTATTCCCTGCGCTCCTCTGTCCCCGGCGACGGAGGGGCTCCCGGGGCTGAGCCCCTCGGTGCCTGGCACGGGGCCGGCGGGCAAGCATCGGCCTGCCCGGGGAGCGAACCGCCCTCCTCTCCCCGCCTGTTCCCGGGGGGAACCCGTGATTCATCTGGGCTCGGAGGGCTGGGAGCGCCCCGCTGAGCTCTGCCAAACTCGGTGCGCCCGCCGCCGCTCCCCGTGTGGGCGGTGCCGAGGTGGGACAAGAGGGGGGCTTTGGGGTTATCTTTGGATGCTGTACCCTGTGAAGGGCTCCCGTGTGACCCCTAAGCAAAGTTCGGGGGCTCCGAGCAAACCCACGAAGTCCTTGGACCTCCCAGCGCTGGGAGGTGGGTCCCCCCCGCGTCGGTCTCTGGGTGGGACGCGACGGTGGCACCGGGGCTTGGTGCCCTCTGCGGTTTGGCGAGGCCATCCAGATAGGGACCGTCACCCCAAAACGCTGGCCCGCAGCTCCTGCCACCCCGCCCCGGCACCGGCCGCCGCTCCTGCTGACGGCGGCACATTCCTGGGGGCAGCCGCCCTTCGCACCCTCCTAACGCGGCACGAAACCCGGCCCCGCGCCGTCACCGCCGTCCCGGCCTCGTCATCGCCGGGTGTCGTAAGCCGTGGCCAGCTCAGCGGCTGGCGCGGCCGGAGCGCTCTGCCGGGCGGGTTCGGCGCGGTGACGCTGGGCGCTGGGCCACGGCTCGCGGGGAGCCAAGGCCGCGTTGCCNTCATTCCCCGGCTGATTTGAAAAGCAAAGCAGGCTGGGCCCGGCCAGTAATTACCGCCAATTAGCCCCTGCTCCGGCCCTTTGGCAGCCCAGCCCCCCACGCCAGGGGGCTTTGCTTGGTGGTGGTGGGGCTGCCGAGGGGTCTGGGGTCACTGGTGGAGCTTCCAAGGGGTCTGGGGCCACTGGTGGGGCTGCCAAGGGGTCTGGGGTCACTGGTGGGGCTGCCGAGGGGTCTGGGGTTCCCCGAGGAGGTGGCTCAGGGATCTGGGGCGCTCTGGGGAGGCTCCCTGGGGCTCGCTAGTGGGGACACAGAAGGGTCTAGTGCTGGCTGAGGAGTTTGTGCAGGGCTCCAGAGCTCTCTTGGGAAGCCACGTGGGGGTCCAGGACTGGCTGAGGAGCTGGCGAGGGGGCCCAGGGCTCTCCTGGGAGGACGTGCGGGGGTCCAGGGCTCTATAGACCGATGATCTGTGGGTCTGGGACTCACTGGTGGCGCTGCCCAGGACTCTGCGGGTCCCTGGGGAGGCTGCCCGGGTAGGGTAGGGTCTGGCTCTGGCTGCTGTGGCCGCAGGTACGACCACCCTGGACCCACCCCCCAGGTCCGCGCCCGCCGCCTTCGCGCCGTCGTCCCCGCGAGGTCGCCCCTGGGCGCCTCCACCTGCGGCGGTGACGGTGCCGGTGCCGATGGGGCCCGGTGCGTCCCCCTCCTTCCAGCCGAGNACGGCTCCGGGAAGCTGCCGCCGCCGCTGCCGCGCTCACCTGCGCAGGGCGGCCTCGCTCGCCTTGACCCCCGCGCCGACGCCACCGCCACCGCCGCCGTCGCCGCCATGCAGGAGACTAACGCCTTCTTGCTGTCGGTCCTGCAGCCCGAGGCCGGCGTCTGCTCCCTGGCCTTGCCCTCGGACCGGCAGCTGGACGGCAGGAGCCGGGAGGCGGCCGAGGCCCAGCGACTGCGCAGCGCCCGCGTCCAGGAGCAGGTCCGCATCCGCATGATGCTGCGAGGGCAGGCGGCCGCCCGCCCCGACGGCTCCGACCACGCCGACGTCGGCAGAGGTGGGAGAATCCCCCAGACCCCCGGGGCGCGCGCGTCAGAACAGGCGGTGGGAGTCCCTCAGCCGGTGCCAGGCGTTGGCTCGTGCCCTGGCTTGGGGCTGGGGGGCTGCCCCCCACTCTGACCGAGCCCCCTGAGCCCCCCGAGAGCTGCGGATGGGGGTGGAGCAGCCCCAGCGGGCTCATTGACCCCGCTCTGGGGTCGTGCCTCAGTTTCCCCACTTGCCCCTGGGGTGGGATTTGCACTGGGGGGTTCCCACACCCCACTTTGGGCTGAGGGGGGTGGTTTTTCTCACTCTGGCAGATCCCTCCCCATTCCCCCCCCGACTCTGAGCGGCGCTGCTGGCCGGGCTCCAAGCTCCTCCATTTAACGTCTGCGGCCTCCGCCCTGCGCTCCGCCCGGCACCGGCGCGGCTTTCACCGAGCCCCCCGATCCGAGGGGCTGGGGGGCCTCAGTGGTGGGGAGAGACACCCCCCAGCACCGCGAGGGCTGCCCCGGGCGTGGGTGTGAGTCACGCTCCCACGTCCACCGGGGCTGGCGGCGGCTGCCCTGTGGCGGTGCCAAGGCGGACGGGCAGCGTCGGGCGCAGCCAAGATCCCATCCCTGGGCCAGTGAAGCCGGGACTGGCTGCGGGGGGCTACCGGGGCTGCCGTGTCCCTGCCGAAGTGGCAGCTACTGCCCTTGCCATCGGGGCACGACGAAAGGTGGAGAGGAGGTTGCTCCTCGGCGCTGCCACCGACGCCTCCCTGGCTCCCCGCTGTTGGCAGGCGGGTGAAGGCAGAGTCCTGCCGCTCCCTTGTCCCCCTCGGTGCTACCGGTGCTGCTGTGGCTCCCGAAGCTGATCCTCCTGGGATGAGTTGGAGGGATCTTTGGTCTCCAAGACCACCCTTTTGGCCCCCTGTTGCTCACGTTGGTGTCTCCATCTCCGTCCCCGTCCCACAGGCGGCCAGTACAGCACAGCCCTGCGCTCCTCCTTCAGCTCCCGCTCCCAGACCAACGGCTTGGACCCCAAAACCTCGGTACGTACCGCCAGGGGGGTTGGTCCCCTGCCCCGCGCTGACACCCATCACAGTGGCAGCTGGGATGCCGGCAGAGACTCAGCCCCGGCCACAGCTTTGGTCGTGCCGAGGGGGGCTCTGGGCTCCGTCCTGTCCGTGCCCCAGGGCAGGGACAGCGGGACGGGCTCGTGGGCACCCCCTCACCCCACGCTTCCCCCCGCAGCTGTACCAGCCGCTGGCCAAGAAGGACTTTGGCACGCTGAAGGGCAGCGGCTGGTCCTCGCGCTCGGCCGTGGACCTCACCCCGCACAAGCGGATGGCGACCATCAGCAACGGGGGCCTGGCCAAGGGCCGTGGCTACGGCCCCGGCTACGCCATGTCGCAGGCCAACACCTCGCCGCGGCCCAGCTCCTTCCACGAGCGCAACTACCGCTCCCGGCAGAACCTGGACACGCTGTCGCTGCGCTCGCTGCGCCTGGCCGACGGGCCGCTCCCGCCCGCCGACGACCGCTACAGCGTCATCTCCGAGCAGCTGGACCCCCTGGGCCACCGGCCCCTCTACAAGAGCCAAGGCAACGGCGGCTTCGCCCGCTCCTACACCTTCGAGAGGCAGATGAGCGCCGGCTCCGCCGCCAAGGCCGCCTCCGACTGGCTGGACGGCGGCGAGGTGCCCCAGAGCCGCACGATCCGGGCGCCCGCCATGCGCACGCTCCAGCGCTTCCAGAGCAACAACCGCTCGCGGCTCAGCACCGGCTCCTTCGGCAGCCTCCAGGCGGCCTCGCCGGCGGGCGTCGGGGGCTCCTACCTGGGCGTGGTGGAGCACAGCTCCCGCGCGCCCTCCGTGCGCAGCCTGGCCGAGTCCAGCCACCGCCTCCAGGACCAGCGCGCCATGGAGATGTACAACGGCCACAGCGCGCTGCTCAGCCACCAGTCCGGGGGGTGAGTGACAGCAGGGCTGAGCCGGCACCGCCGGAGTCCTTGGCCCCACCTTAGTCCCTTGTCTGGCTGAGGGCAAGACCCAGGAGCAGGGGTGAGCTGGTGGCGCCCTTTGGCCCCGGTAGTGACAGACCGTGGCACGGGTTGACCTCAAAGCGCATCCCGCGTGTGGCCTTAGCTCCTCTCATGGACACGTGCTGAGACGTGAGGGTAGAAATCGCCAGATCCCAGCATGGGGGGGTTGGAAGGGACCTCTGGAGATCGTCTAGTCCAATCTCCCAGCTCCAGCAGGTTCGCCCAGAGCAGGTTGCACGGCCTAGAGCAGGTTGCTCAAAGGAAGATGCTTATTCGGCTGGGTCTGGAGTCCCGCGCCCCAAGAGCGCAGCGGGGAAGGAGAGGGGCTGACGGGTCTCCTCCGAGACGTGGGACACCTTGGGGTGCAGAGGTGGAGGAGTCCTGGGGGATGTTCTGCTCAGGCTCTTCCTCACCTGCCTGTGCCTTCCAGGTTTGACGACATCGACCTGCCCTCGGCAGTGAAATACCTGATTGCCAGCGACCCCAACCTGCAGGTCCTGGGCGCCGCCTACCTCCAGCACAAATGCTACAGCGACAGCAACGCCAAGAAGCAGGTGAGCGCCCGGGAGCCCACGGAGAAGGGGCTGTCCCCAGCCCCTCTGCTGCGGTGGGGCTCCCGGGGACGGTGGAGGAGATGGGGGGAACCCCAGCCTCGGGCGGGTGTCTCAAGCCGGCCGGGCTGTCCCCTCCCAGGCCCGCAGCCTCCAGGCCATGCCCAAGCTGGTGAAGCTGTTCAACAGCCCCAACCAGGAGGTGCAGCGCCATGCCACGGGCGCCATGCGCAACCTCATCTACGACAACGCCGAGAACAAGCTGGCGCTGGTGGAGGAGAACGGCATCTACGAGCTCATGCGGACCCTGCGGGAGCCTGACGACGAGCTCCGCAAGAACGTCACAGGTTGGGGGCGAGGGTGGGCAGGGCTCCTCCTCCCCTGGGGGTGGTGGCGCAGGGTCCCCCCACCCCGTGAGTAAAGCTGGGGTGACATTTGGTAGGGATGAAGTCTTTGTCTTGTTGTCACCCACCCTGTCCCACGGCTGCTTCTGGCTGCAGGCGGTCGGTGTGAGCCCCCTGGGGAGGTGAGTCGGGGTGGACACGCTCTCCAGCTGCTCCTGGCACTGAGGATCCCCTTCCCGCAGGGATCCTGTGGAATCTCTCCTCCAGTGACCACCTGAAGGATCGCCTGGCCCGGGACACCCTGGAGCAGCTCACGGACCTGGTCCTGGTCCCCCTCTCTGGGCTGGGGGGCTCGGGGGTCATCCAGCAGAACCCCTCAGAGTCAGAGATCTTCTACAACTCCACGGGCTTCCTCAGGTACCTGCTCTGGGCCAGCTCCGCTCCTCCCGCTGAGGGTAAAGTTTTGTGTGGAGGAAGAGACACGACCTGTGCCGTACCCGTAGGGAGCGAGGTCTGCTGGGCTCGTCTCTGGGGTGCCAGCCCTTGCAGCACTGGCGCATCGAGGCGAAGCCTGGTCAGCCCCACGGGAGGGGTATCAGCCGCCCTCCCCGCGGTGCTGGCCGGTGGCAGGAGGCTGCGGGGAAGCCCCTTCTCGCCACCACAGCCCCCTGTTCCCCGTGCAGGAATCTCAGCTCTGCCAGCCAGCAGACCCGGCAGAAGATGCGCGAGTGCCACGGGCTGGTGGACTCCATGATCCACTACGTCAACAGCTCCCTGGAAGTGGGCAAGTCAGAGGACAAGGTGAGCCCCCGGAGCTGGGTGCTGGGAGGCTTTGGGTGCCCTCACGTGCCCCCCCAACCCCTGACAACCACTTGGCCACCACAGTGCAAAGGCACTTCTAGATGTGATGGTGCGAAAACCAGCCTGGGTCCATCTGGGCTTACTGGGCATAGCGGGACACCAATGGTGTCATCAGAGTGACCCTGGCCATAGAGTCTCGTGGGTTTGCACCCCAGGGGCCGTGTCAGCTGGAGATGCCCCAGCAGGCAGCACAAGGACCGACACCCTCACGTTCCGTCTCCCCCCTAGAGCGTGGAGAACGCCGTCTGTGTCCTGCGCAACCTCTCCTACCGCCTGTACGACGAGATGCCCCCGTCCTCCCTCCAGCGCCTGGAAGGCCACAGGAGGAACAACAGCAGCACGATGACAGGGGAGCTGGTCGGCTGCTTCAGCCCTCAGAGCAAGAAAGCACGAGAGGTCAGCGGCCGGTGGGCGCCGTGAGGGTCGTGTCGCCCGGGGTGGGGTTGGCACCGGGAAGCAGCTGGCGGCAGAGGTGGCGCTGGGGTGGAGGTGGACGCCGGCCTCGGCTGATGGGTGGGACACGTGGGTGAGCTCAGCGCAGGGTGAATCAGGTGTGGGGTGAATCAGGGCTTTGAACCCCCACTTTGCTGTGCCACGGGGTGTGACACAACAGGGGTGACCTGCCAGGTCCTGCAGGCCTGGAGCTGCCCAACGGCTGAGGCCAGGCACGTGGGAGGAAGGAAACACCAGCAGTGAGGGAGGAGAAGGGGACACCAGCAGGGAGGACATCCCATCCCCTACGAGCCTAACGGTGCCGCCCCGTCCCCGCAGCACTACCTGAACGCCGACATCGTCACCTTCACGGAGGTCTCCAAGGACCCCAAGGGCATGGAGTGGCTCTGGAACCCACAGATCGTGGGCATCTACAACCGGCTGCTGCAGCGCTGCGAGCTCAACAAGCACACGACGGAGGCGGCCTCGGGCGCCCTGCAGAACATCACCGCCGGGGACCGCAGGGTGAGGGCGCGGCACGGGAAGCGTCCCCTGGGGCTTGCCCACCACCCTTGGCCAGCCGCAGCCGTGCCCAGGGAGGGGATGCAGCTCCCTGGGTGTTGGTGCCAGCCTTTCCTGGGTGGGCACGTGGCCATGGCGCTACTCACCACCCGGGCTTGGGTCACCCCGGCCTGGCCCCGTTGAGCAAGAGGAGGAGGGTGGGATGGGAGGAGGAGGAGGAGGAGGCGGCAGCCGGTGGGTGCCCGGTGGGAGTCTCCAAGCGGGGGTTTGCCTCGGCAGTGGGCGGGCGTGCTGAGCCGGCTGGCGCTGGAGCAGGAGCGCATCCTGAACCCCGTGCTGGACCGCGTCCGCACCGCCGACCACCACCAGCTGCGCTCCCTGACGGGGCTCATCCGCAACCTGTCCCGCCACGCCCGCAACAAGGACGAGATGTGTGAGTGCCGGGGAGGGGCCTGATGGACGCCATCCACCCTTGTCCTCCTTGGTCTGGCCTCCAGACACCCCCAGCCACGTCTCAGCACCTCCCTGCCTGCTGCGGCCCTGCTCAGAGCTGAGCGCGGTGGCCAGTCCTCTCCCTATCCCCAGTAACTGAACACCCCCAGCACGTCCTGCTCTGCCTCCAGCCCCAGCATCTCACTTGGCTTTGTCCTTATCCCCCAACTCCTCTCCCAGATGCCAGGGAGTCTCAGCAGAGACTCCCAAGGGCTGGAAGATGTTCCTAGTGCGGCCCTGCAGGTCCTCGGCTGGACCCACTGGCCCCTCGCTGCCCCTCGGAGGCTGCGGGGCTCATCCCCAGGCTGCCGCGTGTCCCCTGGGACTGGCCACCGGCCCTGACGTGGTGTCTTTGCCCACCAGCCACCAAGGTGGTCAGTCACTTGATTGAGAAGCTGCCAGGGAGCGTCGGGGACAAGGCGCCGCCCGCCGATGTCATCGTGAACATCATCGCAGTCCTCAACAACCTGGTGGTGGAGAGCCCCATGGCTGCCCGCGACATCGTCTACTTCGACGGCCTCAGGAAGCTCTTCTACATCAAGAAGAGGAGGGACAGGTGGGGGATCCCGTTTGCTCTGCTGTCCCGGCTCCCGCTCGGGGTCCAGTCCTGCTCTTCCCTTCCTCCCCTGGCCTGGCAAGGTGGAAGTGGGTCACAGACAGTCTCCCTTGATGTTGGGAGTCCCCAGACCAGTTCAGAGTGGCCCCACGGCCACCGCCCAGCCCTTTGCTGCCTCCTCAGGGCACCCCACCGCAGGGCTGCCCGTTGCTGCAGCCACTTTCTTCCCGTCTGGGTGTTTCTCACCTCTCCTGCCAGAAGCACTCGCCACCCTTCCCATTGCAGCGGGCTCCAGCCTTCAGTCTCCTGCCTCTTCCCACCAGCGCCAAGTCCTCAGCCCCTCCGGGCCCGTCTGGGGTGGCCTCCTTGGGCTGGTGGGCACCATCCCGTGCCCAGCGGTACCCAAAGCTCATTGTCTTCTGTCTCTGTCCCAGCTCGGACAATGAGAAGTCCTCCAGAGCAGCAGCCAGCCTCCTGGGCAACATGTGGCAATACACCAAGCTCCACCGGGACTTCAAGATGGTACGTACCACGTGCTGGTGCCTCCTCCTGCCAGTGGGATGGAGCCCGAGGGGGGTCCTAAGGGGTTTCACCCTGGAAAGCCACACCACCCAACGCTTCCAGGCGTATGATGGGCCCCAACTGCACACCTCCTCCTCCTCCTCCTCCTCCTGGAGGGGTGGGGATGTCCCCAGAGCATCGTCCTGTGGTGGCACCGGCACCAGCGGGGTGGGGACAGCCACGTGCCGGGCGTGGGGACAGCGTGGCCCGGTTGGTGCCAGAGCAGAGCGCGTTCGTGTTTGCGCTCCCACCACCCCGCGAGGCGCGGGCAGGGTCTCCTCAGGCGGGGACGGTGCCGGCGCCGGTGTCCCGCTGCGTGACGGGTGCCTGTCTCCTTGCAGAAGGGCTACCGGAAGGAGGATTTCCTCAGCCTGTGAGAACAACCCCCGGGAGCCGGACTCTCCCTGCCGGGACGCTCCTTGCTGCCGGACGCCGCTCTCCACCAGACCCTCGCTCCGTAGCGTAGTTCCCACCGCGTCCCCCACGCCTGCCCCCTCCGCTGAGTTCCCTTCCCCAGGCCAGGGGACGCTTGTCCCCCCTCCTGCCACAGCCTTAACCCCAGCGACTGCTTCTGGCTCTGCTGCGGGGTCCCGGTTCGCGGGGTGCTGCCCCACGGCACCCAAGGGTCCTCAGCCCTGGGGCCGCTGCTCGCTGGCTGCGAAGCTCAGCTCGCCTCGAGGCTCGGGCGTGGGAGCAGGAGCTGCGGGGCTTTGGGGTGCAGCGCAATGCTGTGGGGAGGGGGCTTCTAGGGGCACCAGCCCCCTCCCAGCTCCCCAAACCGCGGCACACCGGGAGTTGGGGGGGGCTGTGTGTGGGGCACGCCGTGGATTGCGCTCGCTCTGCCCTGGCTGGGTGGGGATGCGGCTTTGCAGGTTTGTGGCAGGTTTGAGGCAGCTTCCCAAAGTTTTATGCGGTGGCCTCATGGCCATGAGGAGCTGGCTCGCGGTGGTGCGGCGCTGAGTCCCCCGTTTACCAGGCATGGGGGTGGGCTGTGATCGAGGCTGCCCAAGTCCTCACTGCAGGAATCCGGGGACCCCCCCGAGCCACCCCCGTACACCCCCCGGGGATGTCCCTGTGCAGGCAGGGCCAGCGCCAGCGCCACTCCTCGCCGGCTGCTCTGCTCGGGGCTGGGCCCGGCCGGCGCTGGGTAAGCAGGATTCGGGCAGGGCCAGCCGGCTGGTGTTTGTTGGGCGGCGTCTCCCCGCGGGGTGGGGAGATGTCCTTGGTGCCCTCGCTGCCCTGGGTGCCCGGCACGGGTGGGGCAGCGGGTCCAAAGCTCTCCCTGGCGAGGCGGCGGCTGGGCTGGGGCGCGTGGGTGGGCTGCGGGGTGGCTTTGGTCTGCCGGCGGGTTTGGGGCTGGGTGGTGAGACCCTGCGCTTGGGGGAAATGAGGAAGCGTCGGTACTGGGGTGGGAGGTGGGGAGACTGGGCGGCGCTGCCAGGAGGGGCCACGTCCAGGGGTGGTGTGACCCCCCTGGTACCGACACTGGACCGGGGTGTCACGGTGCGTTTGTCTCCCCAGCTCTCGAGCACGAGCTCCCCAAGCCCTGTGTGTCCCTAAAATAAAGGCCTTGAACGATGCCTGCTTGCCCCCGTGCGTGGCTGGCACCCAGGACGGGAGGAAAGCACCGTCTGGTGACACCCCGCTCGCCACGTCCGGGTGTTGCTCCGAGTCGCTGTGGGGGGTACATCGGCACGAGGACAGGACACGGCTCGGTGCTGCCTTCGCTGCTGTCCGTGGTGGGGAGAGACCCGCCGGTGACACCCGTGTCCCCGCGGATGGATGAGACCCACTGGAAGCAGCAGCGTTTTATTGCCACGGGGGTTTCCATGGGGGAGAGGGTGCCGCAGCCACCCCCGTCAGGTGTTCCCCTGCTCCTGAGCCACGGGGACTGGGGCGGCGCGTTGGTTTTCAGGGAGCGTTGCCCATCCCAGCACCTGTCCTTCATGCAGGAAAAACGTCGCTGCTGCCCACGGTGAGGGAGGAGGGCCCAGCACCCAGGGGTGCCCAGGCACCGTGAGCAGGGTCTCCTCTGGTGATGGTTTCCCTCCCTGGAGCGAGCTGCCAGGAGGAGCCAGCTCTTGTCTTTGGTCCCACCATAAATCCCAAGCTCCTCCGGCCGTGATCTGCGTCCATGCGGCCCCATGGGGAAGGGGGGGGACACCGCCTTTGCTGGCCTGTGGTCCCGCTCAGATGTCATCCTCCGTCACCAGGCAGTAGAAGTCCGTGCGGGCGCCGTAGTTGCGCGATCCCAGGTCCGAGACGTCGAGCTCGGGTCTCTGGCCGTCCCTCAGCTGGGCGTCCTCCCTGGCGCCGGCAGCCGAAGCCATGGGGCCGCCAATGCGGGGAGGGGGCGGGCTTCGGAAAATGCCGCCTCGGAGGCCTGGAAGGAGCAGGTACAGGCAGGTTTAGGGGATGGGGAAGGGGCCAAACCCCAGCTGCCTACCACGGGAGGGTGACGCAAAGCCCGAAGGTTGACCCCCAGTGCACGTCTATGCCCCCCAGGAGGAGAAGCAGGGGACAAGGACCTGTGCCGAGGTCCCCGTCCGGGTGGATGTCTCCGCTGCTGTCCAGGTAGCTGCTGTGCAGGATCAGCATGGGGTCCTTGTCCTCCTGCAGCTGGGTCTGCGGGTCCCCCATGGTCCCCTGGAAGAACACCTTGCGGGGCAGGGCCAGGCACAGCTCCTTCCAGAAGTCCGATGACGGGGTCTGTGTGGGGCAGGGGAGAGATGAGCCGCGTCGGGACCGCCACGAAGCCCAGCCTGGCCCCACGAGGGGCTGGGGAAGGTTTTGTGGGGCTCGGCTCTCTCCTCCCGGCGCTGGGAGCGGAGCCAAGGCGAGGGCTGCGCTCCCGGCGTGGCAGCGTGTGGCAGCGTGCCCGCGCCGGCGGAGAAACCGGCCCGACCTGCTGCAGCGCTCCCCAGGGCTCCAGCTCCCCGCCTGGCCCTGAAATGGCCGGAGCAGCCGAGGGCTGAGGCTTTGCTCCGAGAGCTGGAGCTTCCCCCGGTGCCTTGGGCAGAGGAGCCCCCCCTCCGCCGAGGTCCCGATCGCATAAATTTGGGGAGTGAGCCCCCGGATCTAGGGCTGGTTTGGTGGTGGGTTTTTTAAATAGTCTAGAAGACAAGTGCCCTGACCTGATTTTGGGGAGCACAGGGAGCAGCCCCAGAGCGTCACGGGGAGGCTGACACAAAATGGGGCGCAGGGGATGGAAAGGGGGGCCCTGGGGCGCGGGGCCCTGCTCGGCTCTCACCATGGAGCCCGCTCGCCACACCAGCAAGGTCACCGCGCTGCGGTGCTGCTTCAGCAGGCTGATGGCAGGATGGGTGATCTCCCGGTACTGGCTCTCGAAGACGATGAAGATGGGTTTCTTGGAAAGCTCCAGCAGCCTCCAGAGCCCTTCCCTGCGGGACAGGCACGTGGCAGGAGGGCACAGCACCTGCCGGCTCCTCTCCCCCAGGAGCAGGTCAGAGCCGCCCCTACCTGAAGCTGCTGTTGCACCAGTCTTGCTCCAGGTACGCGACGGAGAGAACCACGATGAGGCGCCGGCACCGGCTCACGTTCATGATCAGGTCGGCCGACGGCTCTGCAGGAAAAGGGATTTCAAGCCCCCGGGCGCTGCCGTCCCCCCTCTGCCCAGCTCTGGTGCCCACCTGAGTTGGGCAGGATCGTTTGCTCGTCCAGGAAGAGCTTGTAGCCGTAGCGATTCTCCAGCTGCGGCTTCACGATGAAGTGGACGAACTTTCTGTCATCTGGGCTGCTGGCGTGGGAGACGTAGGCGTCGTAGAGCTTCCCGTCTGCGGAGAGTCGGGGCAGAGGGAGGTGTGACACCGGCGAGGGCTCTGTGTGAGTCCCTGGCCCGGGGGAAGCTTCTCCCACAGGGACACCCCCTCTGAGCCCTTCCCCAGCATCTCACCGTTGATCTCCAGCTCGCCGTAGCGGTTCCGGTACCAGAGGAGCACGGTCAGGCGGCATCGGACATAGAGCCCGGCCAGGAGCACCAGGAGCGCCAGGACCAGGAGGGCTGCGAGCACCGCCGGCACGTGCCCCGCCGCCTCTGCAAGGACAGGGAAGGACACGGTGAGTGTGGCCAACGGCCCCTGGCTCCGGGTGTCTGGGTTTGGTCTAGGTTTGCACCCCAACACCCTCCCGGATGATGCCCGTGGGGCCGCTGTTCCCTCTCTAGGCAGGTGGGCCCTCCTCAGAGGTGTCCCTCCTCTGCCTCAGCGCGTCCCTACCCGCTCGCCGCAGGGTGAAGGTGGCCGTGGCGTTGCTGACCCAGCAGGCGAACACCCCGAAGTCAGCCTCGCGCGTGAGGTTGAGCTGCAGGACGCTGGCGAGGAGCCGCTCTGAGGCATTTTGGGCAAACCTGGAGGGGACAGAGGCGGCCCATGTGGGTTGGGCGGTGCAGGGACCCGCCCTGCTGGACAGACAGAAGATGGACGTACCCCAGGGCGGGCTCCTTACCAAGTGGTGTCCTGGCTGCTCTCGTTGCCCAGCCACTGCCCGTCTTTGCTCCAGGCGGGGACGGGCTCGCAGCGCTCGGCAGCTGCCCAGCGCACGGTGCAGTTCAGCTCTACCCGGCTCCCCAGCGTCAGCTCCAGCGTCTCGTTGGCTGCTGGGACGAGGATTTCGGGGGGCACGCTGCAGAGGTCTAGGGGGAGAGAGTTTGGATAGAAAAGTTGATCCAGCTCCCCGGCCAGGCAGGCAACTGCCGCAGCCATCCCAGCTTCCCCAGAAAAACCAGCTCTGCCACGGGGGTCTGGCAGCAAGCGGCGCTGGCGGCTGTTCGGCAACAGGCTCGGCAGGTTTGGGAGCTGGGACAGACCCTTGCCCGCCCCGTGAGCTGAAGTTGGAGCAGTGAGCTGGACCTCAGCCAGCGAGGGGTCCTTCCCAGCTGGAAACAGGTGGAAGTGTCGCGTTCGGAGCCTACCTGCCATGGCGTGCTCAGGCGACGTGCGGGGGAGCTGCCGGCATCGTCAGCGGGCTGCCTGCGGCAGGAGGGCCCCGCAGCGCGACGTCTTCCGGGGGAGCAAAGTCCACCTTGCACCGCCGCAGGGCCGGCTGGGCCTGGGACAGGTCAGAAATGGCTCCGTGGGCGCTGGCTGCCCCGGGCCGGGCTGGCGCAGGGAGTGCCCCGGTGACCCCCATCGCTCCCGCAGCCACCGGGGCCGGGGGCGGTGGGAGCTGCCCCGTGGTGCAGCCAAAGCCACGTCCCGGCCACGGCTTTGGTGGCCACCGTGTCACCTGCCCTCCCTGCGCAGCACCAACTCGCTGCCCGGCTTTCCCGACCCTGAATTTATGGACAGGAGCTGATTAATGACCAACCGGGGGCTGCGGGACGATAAAAACGTGGCCTCAGCCCAAACCAGAGGCTGGTGGAGGGAAACGAGCCACAGCCGTAGCTCAACCGTGGGGCGTGCAACCAGGGTGAGCTGCCCCACGTCTGCGTTCAGGGGGCTCAGCAGTCCCCTCTTCATGCTCCTGCCTCCCCCTGGCCTTGGCTGTGGCGCTGCCTCCAGCCTTATGTGCCCATTGAGTTGCTAATTAAACAGTGGGGCGGTTTATTTATAGCCCCACGGGCTTCCTCCTGCCCGAGCTCTCGCAGCGTCGAGCCAAGCCAGGCGGGCACCGGGCTGCCCTCACCTTGGGATGCTGCCCTCACCGAGGAGCGCTGCTGGGGCACTGCTGATCCGTGTCCCCTGGAAGCCCCTCCAGGGATCACGGGGACTCAACACCCCCAGGTCCCTCAGCCGCTCCTCCCCAGCCTCCTGCTCTAGCCCCTTGCCCAGCTCCGTTGCCCTTCTCTGGCCACGCTCCAGCCCCTCCAGGTCCTGCTGGGAGGGAGGGGCCCAAAGCTGAGCCCAGGATTCCAGGGGCTGCCTCCCCATCTCTGCTTCCCTGTCCCCAAACACCCGCAGAGCTGCCGACGAGGGCGAGGTGTCCTCTGGGGCTGATGCGGGAAGAACAAGGACGTGATGGCGCCGGTGTTTCACGTCCGTAAACACGCCCAACGCAACTGCCGGGGCCAGGAGGGATTGAAATCTCTCCTGGCTGCCTCTTTGCCCTCGAGCTTCGTCGTGCTCGCCTGCAAACTGGTTTTGGTACCGGCAGGGCTGCGGAGGCTGATCCCTGGAGGAGCCGCGTCAGGAGGGGCTGCCGCGCTCGCTGTGCGCAGCGACGGAGGCGCCTCGTGTCCCTGCGGCGCGGCAGCCGCGGTGCCAGGCGCGGGGCGAAGGTGCAGCTCAAGGTACGGGGGGACACCACGAACGTGCTCAGCTTGAGCAGAGATTTATGCCTAAAGTATTAACTGAGGGTGGAAGAGCAAGGGACGGAGATGAGCCAGCCCAGCCGGCTCCGCATGGGGATGGGGATGGGGATGGGTGATGTTCCACCAGGGCACTGCCGGGCTTCCCGTGCTTGCCCGGGATGCACCAGCTCCCCTCGATGCTGCCTGGGTGGGTGGCTCCTAAATCATTCAGTGGGGAAGCCCCAGAAGCTGCCGACCGGCCGGAGGGCTCGTGGAGGCCTCAAGGGGCCACGAGGAGGTGCAGGCAGCCGGGGGCACGGACCCGCGATGGATGCCCGGAGGGTGGGTGAGTGTCAGGGCTGCCGCCTGCGGCAGGAGGAGGAGCACCGGTTATAACTAACGTCCCGTTTCCCACATACCGGGGCTGGGGAGACACCGGTTTGGCGGCACCCCAAGCGCGGCAGAGGACCCCATGGTGGCAGGCGATGGTTGGGCTGCAGCGCCCCGTGGGGAAAGCGAGGCAGGCGTAAGGCTCGGCAGCCAGGAGCTGCAGGGTGCGTGCGGGCGAGCAAGCAGGGCTGGGGAGCCGGGGGCAGCCGTAGGGAGCCGTGGGGAGCAGGTGAGTCCCTGCAGAACGGGGAGCGGAGCAGAGCAGCGTTTACCTGCGGAGCTTCCCCGGCCGCAGCCTTCCCGCCAGCCGCCTCCCTCGCGCGCCGCTCGTCGACGACCGCACCTGCCAGCTCCGCGCTCGGGTTCGCTCGGGTTTTTTTGCTGTTTTAATAATGTCTTTATTTTCCTCCTCCCCAGCTCAGCCCCTGCCCTCCGCCGGCTCTCCCGCCGCCCCAATCGCGGGGCGCCAGGGCTGCGGGAGGGCTTGGCCCTCCCTCCCTCCCACTGCTCCACCTCCGTCCACACCTGAACCTGTGCGGGGAAAAAAGTAAATAACTGGCTTCAGGGGAGGGGAAAAATTAAAGAAAAAAAAGAGAGGAAAAAAGGAGGAGGAAGGCAGCCCAGCCAGCCTGCTCGGTGCACACAGGCTCCCGGGGCAAAGGAGGAACCCGCCGGCGATCCGCGGCTGGAAAAGCTCACGGAGGTGTTGGGGCAAGACGAAACCCATGCCCGGCCCCGCCGCCACTGGTAATACCGGCTCCTCGCAGCAGCGGCAGCTGGGGGCTCAACCGGAGCGTGCTCGGGGGCTCGGGGGTGTCTGCTCTGTAGGGAGAGCCCATCTGGGGCCAGGGTTTGCCGAGAACCAGCAAACTCGATGCTCTCGGGCTTTGTTCAGGTGAGTTACCAACGGAGGGAGGTGGGGGAGGCTGGGCAGCCGTGGCTGTGCCTGCGTCTGTCTTGGGGTCCCCATCTGCTCCCTTCTCCTCTGTGGTTTCAAAACCTTCTTGGCAAGGTGAAGCCAGAGCCGCGGGGCGGCTCCTCCGGCTGGTGCCGGCTGCGGGGAGCTGGGCCCAGCCACGGCTGCTCCAACCAGCCGGTGACCGCTGGTCGTAATCACCGAGGCGGCGATTGGAGTGATTAGAGCCCTGGCACGCCCCGGGCGAGGGCCGCTCTCGTAGCAGTGGCACCACCCACGTCGCGACCGGCTTCAGCCAGCGGGAGAGAAACACGGAGCAGGGAGAGAGACGCCGAGCAGCGAAAACATCTTCCAGCGCGCGCTTCGGGGCCAAAAAGGGAAGAAAAGAGGCTGATTTCGCCCTGCGAGGCCCTGGCTCAAGCAGGATCATAGAATTGTGGACTGGTTTGGGTGGGAAGGGACCTTTCAAGGTCATCTCATCCCACCCTGCTGCAGGGAGCAGGGACATCTGCAACCAGAGCAGGTTGCTCAGAGCCCCCAACAACCTCCCCTGCGATGGGGACAGGGATGGGGCAGCCGCCACCTCTCGGGGCAACCTGGGCCAGGCTCTCACCGCCCTCAGCACCAAAAATCAGAGGATTAGAGGCCTGGGGGTGGCACCCGGGTTTTAATGACAGAACGAGACAAATCGGCCCTAATGAAATAATTATTGGTGACCCATGGTGCTCGTGTTTGCTCGTCTGTTTGCTGCCTTCCTTGTTCACTGAAATTGGGGGAAAATGAAGAGAAAAGCTTTTCCCCGCTCGTTTGCAGCGAATGTTGTGGGCCTGGTGTAACCAGTGGGAGCCCCGTGGGGCATCAAAGGGCTGCTCCTGCACCCGCAAAGTCCTGGGCAGGATTATAGAATTCCCTAGATTGGAAAAGACCTTTAAGATCATCTAGTCCAATCATTAACCCAGCACCGGCAAGACCTCGACTACAAAATCACCAGATTTCCTTGGACGAGCCAAGACTTTGTTCCCTGCAGGAGCTGCCGAGGGTGGCCCCGCAGGGAGCGCAGCCCAGCGCCAGGAACGCGCGTCTGGATGTGACCCTGGCCCGGCCGGGGGTGCCCCCTGCTCAGGGCGGGAGGGAGGAGGTGCAGAACCGCCCCATCAAGCCCGGGTTTGGGAGAGCCCTGGCGCCCGGGGTCCTGCTGGGTCAGTGTTGCCGTAGCCCGGCAAGTTTAACGGGTGCGAGGCCAAGGAGCCGACCTTGTCGTGCCTCCGCAGCCAGCCCCTGTGCTCAGCCCCGGCTCCGGGGCTGCTTCAGCTCCAGCCCTGTTTGACGATCACGTTAAGATAAAAAAGGGTTTGGAGGACGATTTCCTTGGGTGACGTAGACGGCAAAGGAGGGAGGCAGGGGTGACGCGGGTGTGGATACGGTGACTCGGTGCCAGATGAAGCTCTGGTTGCTTCTGCCCATGTGGGTGTTGCGTTTATTTATCATTTTGCTTGCGGCTGTCGAGCCAGGCACGGCTGCCTGGTGCTCAGGGCAGGGGCCGAGGCTCTGCCAGGCCCAGAGCCGGGCTCACAGTCAGACTAACAACGGCGTTTTCACAAAGTCCGTGAAACCAGCAGGTTGGAGCCTCGGGAAGGCAGCGGCTCTGCCAACAGGAGGATTGTGGAGAGAGAGGGAGGACTCGAGCTTCTTGGTGGTGCAAGAACTGTCGGTGAAGGCAGAGGAGAAAGGGGCCAAAGTTCAGAGTCTGAGCTGGAGAGGGAAGCTGGAATGCGGCGACCGAGTGGCTCGTTAGGGTGGTAACTGATGAGAAATCCAGGTCATCTCCTGCAGACCAGCATCACCCTCGCCTGGCACCGGCTGGAGGCTGCCCTGGTTTGTCCCTAGTGCCAAAGCTCTTCGCTGAGCTCCGCCGCAGCTCCCTTCCTCCTCGCTGCTGTGCAAGCTGGAAAGCGTCCTGCTCCCGCGAAGCCACCGTCACGTTCCCAGCTCCAGTCCCAACTCGGTCCCAGCCGGGACACGCGGCCCTCGCCGCGGTGGATCCTCCGGCGCTGCCGGGCTGGGGATGGGGGCTCAAGCCCGTGGTTCTCCTCGGAGAGCGGCGGCTACACCTCGGTGGAGTACGGCATGGCGCTGGGGGAGACACGAGAGGGGCGCGCTGGGACGGAGCCGTCCGAGTCGGGGAGGTGTGGAAAATACTGAGAGTGGGAACGGGGCCTTTTGCCAAAAATAAATGGAGGAAAGTGACGCGCTGCTTGTGGACAGTCACTGTCTGTGGGGATTCCCTGTTTTGGGGGAACCCCTGTTTGGAGAGAGCTCCTCTGGCAAGGGGAAGGCAGAGGCAGTGTCAGCGCCGCGCTCCCCGAGCCACACTCGCTGCCGTCACGGGTGACAGTGAAGAGGGGCTGGCTGAGTCCCCTCCGTGAAGGACACGGCACCAGAGCAGCCCAGCCTATGGCTGTTTCCAGCTGAAATAATCAAGTATTTCTTTCTTTTTTTTTAAAACAAATTTTAAATGGAAAATTTGGGCGAAACTGCTCCTTGCTTAACATGGAGCTTTGTTTTTTCTGAAGGCCAAGCCAAAGCCGAGCAGCCCCTTCCTCTGGTGAGCTCTGGTGTTGAACTGCCTCAGGTGGGACTCGTTTCACTGGTCCTGAGTGCCTGGAAGTCACCTGGGCTAGTGAACCGGCCACAGGCACTGCGGGGGTGGGATCCTTGTTATGGGTAACAAGGCCCACCTTGAAAAGGACATTTTCTGCTGCAGGCCCCAAGGGAGCAGGGGATGGGCTGAAAGCTGGGGAGAGGCCGTGCTGAGAAGGGTGCTGGAGGAGCTGCTTGGGGGGCAGGAGCTCACAGCCCCAGCTTCCCTCGCCTGGCTCTGAGTGTCAGGCTGACCAGGAGGCTCTGGGGGTCAGTGTCAGCCTGTCCGGGGAGCTCTGGGGTGGGTGTCAGCCTGACTGGGGGGCTTGGGAGCAGAGGTGTCCTGCAGCCAGGCAGGTCTCCTGATGAGCTCTGCCCTCTCTGACCACAGCAGCCCCTGGCACCTCCCGGGGCATCACCTACCTCTTTTTTTTATGCAGCATTCTGTGTTTTTTGAACAGAAATTTATTCTTAACCGACTGAGGGACGTCTGGGATGTACCAGGCTGCGATCACCTTGACGCACAGAGCCACGTGCTGCAGAAAGCAAAGGGACCCGCTGTGGCAGCGAGGAGCTCCCTGGGCTGGAGCTGGGAGCTCCCCAGTTCCCCTGCCACTGCCACTGTCCCCCTGGGTGCCCCAGCCTCCTCCCGCCTCCCCGGGCACTCACCTCGAAGAGGATGAGGAAGGCGAGCCGTGCCGCGAAGATGTGCCAGAACTGGACCGTGTAGCTGTAGTCGTCGGCGTTCCTGTAATCCCGGTACCTGCAGCACAACCCTGTCAGTGCCGGGCCAGGCTCGCCCTGCGCCGGGTGTCTGTGGGGGCCCAAGAGGAGCCCTGGAGCTTCCCCCACATTGCTGCTCCCAAGCCCTGCTCCTCTGCAGCTTGTTCCCTGGCTGGATGTCACGGTGAGGGGCTCGGGACAGGGCTGGGGGGGAAGGCTGCTGGGCTGCTGTTACCTGCACTCCTTGATCTGGTGCCTGACGAAGCCCGGTGGCATTTCGGGCACCTTTGTGTAGTTCTCAAAGTCCCGGATGCGGAACACGGAGAGGCTGTGGTTGATGTAGCCGGTGGAGCAGCTGCAGGAGGAGAGATCATGTCAGCGCGCGCTGGCTCAGCAACGAGGGAGCTGCCGGGGGCTTGCGGCACCGTGAGCTGCAGCTCTCGTGTTATCTCGGGGACTCTGACGCCCCTGATTGCTGCCAAGCCCATCTGCTGACGGCTTTCGTTTGCACGGTTACTCTGGTGTGTGATTGCTGGGTGACTAGTAGCCAGGTGAGGAGTAATCCCCCGAGTCAGTCTCAGTAGCACGGCTGAGCACAGGCGGCAGCCTCTGGTTCTAAGGGAGCCAGTCCCCACCCGGGGCTCTCCCTCCCTGCCCGCTTTTACAAAACCTGGGGGAAATGAAGGTCACTCACTCCACGCCGGTGCTGTTCCCCGTCATGCAGGGGCTGTACGTGTACTTGTAGACCTGCACGGGGATGAAGTCGGACGTGATGGCGATCACCAGGCCGTTCCCGATGACAGCCAGGATGCCCACAGCCTCCAGGACCTGCAGCCAGATTCCTGCGGGAGAGGAGCGAGCGGTGAGGCCCCTGTGAGAGCTCGTGGCTGCCGCTGCTCGAGGGCTGCAGACCGAGTCCCAGCGCAGGGTCAGGCTTGGTGTGGCCAGAAGAGGCCAAGGCAGGAGCCTCCGAGCTGCCCCTCAGCCTCTGCAGGGTCTGAAATCCCTTCTCCATCCCCTCTCCCTGTGCTCCCCTCCCTCTGTGAGGAATGAATCCCATCTCTGGCACAGGGATCCTCGAGGGTTTCATGCCGGGGACAGGGCTCGGCGCCGGCGCCGGGAGGAGGGCGCTCCGTGCGCCGCGTCTCACCGATGTCGTTGGCCTTCCTGGGCACCATGCGCCGGTGCAGCCGCATCATCTTCATGGCGTCCGTGTGGATCTCGAAGATGTTGTTGAAGAACGCCAGCAGCGGGGCGAGCGGGAAGGCGGCGACGAAGATGGTGGTGAAGCTGTACTGGATCGCTGCGGAGGGGGCGAGGTGAGCGCTGGCGCCAAGCCACCGCGGAGAGAGGGGATATCTCGCAGGGTCCTGCCTCCTGGCTTGTGTCAGGGGGGCTGTGCAGGGGTCAAAGCGGGGTAGACCTGCCTGGGGGACCTGCATCCCTCCCCCCTTCGACGTCTGCCCTACGTACCCATCTCCAAGAACTCATTAAACAAGCTGAAGGTGTCGACCTCCTTGAGTTCGTAGTTGCTCAGCCACTGCCTCTTGCAGGAGTCTTCCTCCTCCTCCTCCTCCTCCTCTCCTACCACCAGGCTCCTCTTCTTGGGGCGCTGCTGCTGCCTCGTGCACAGCTTGTGGCCTATCCAGCTGCAAGGGGAGGAGGTGCTCGGGGCGGCTGCCCGCAGGGGACAGCAGGGCTGCGCTGCTGCCAGCGCCAGCCCTGGGCCCCCGGGAGAGGACAAGGAGGAGACCTGGGCCCAAGGACCGGGGTCGCTGTCTGCGGGAGCTGTGAAGCCATCCCGAGCGTGCAGAGCAGCTGCGAGCGCTCCGCGGGCCGGCGGAAAAGCTTACGGCTTGAGGTACTCCACGGCGTTGCTGATGGTCTGCTTGAGCAGCATGATGATGGCCATCTGGATGAAGAGGTCAGTGATGCAGCCGCTGGGGTGGCACTGGAAAGGGACGAGAGGAGAGGAGCTGTGCCCCGCAGCCCGGTCCCAGCGGCCGCTCGGCCAAGGCAGCTGCTGTGGGAGGACGCTGAGATTCCTGGGGCAGCAGGGGAAGGAAAAGCAGGAGCTGTGGCGTGGGGTCAGCGAGCTTCACGGCAAGTCCCTCACCTCCTCCAGCCTCCACTTGCCAGCAATACGCACGTAGTTCCCTGGGTGGCCATTGATCCTGGGCAAAGAAGCAACAAACACGACGCCTGTCGAGCCCCACGGGGAAAAGCCACGGCCCTTCTGAGGTCCCAAATGGGGGCTCTCTGTCCCCAGACCCCAGGGAGAGTTGGGGACATATGCCCCAAACCCAGGCTCCCCTCAGCCACCGCTCACCGTCCCAGGAAGAAGGCGATGTAGATGAGCGAAGAGAAGTTTGTGAAGAACTGGAAGGTGAAGATCTTCACAATGACGTTGTTCTCGTGCTGGGAGAAGGTCCGTGGCTTCTCTGGGGAAGGAAACAAGGCCCAGGGACACGGTCGCAGAGTGGTGGGACCTTGCCCTGTGCCCCCCTTGGATGCCACAGCAGCTCTTTGAAGGTCGGAAGGTGTCTCTGCCCCTTGTGGAGCCTTCCCTGCCCTTGACCTCAGCCCTTTGATGGAGCTGAGCCCAGCTAAGCAGGGAGGTCCCTCCAAGCCATGAGACAGGGGAGAAAGGGCCCTTCGGCTGGGAGGAAAACCACATTGTGAGCTCTCCTGCAGCTGTGGTGGCTTCCTGCTCCTGCTGGGTCTCGGCCCCATAGGGTAACCACCCCTCCAAAGTGTAACGTGGCTGTGGGACAGCCAGCTGGCAGCCCTGGGGTTTCTGTGCTGGGGTTTCTGGCTGCTGGGCCCCTGGGGGGATCCATGTGGCACGAGCTGCCCGGTAGGTGCTTTGTGGCGATGGAGGAGGGGAAGGGGCCGGGAGCTTGGCCGCATTCGGGACCAAGGGGGTGCTGCTGGGTGCGGGTGGGAGACGGCCCCTGTGTTCCCTTACCCAGGTCACAGAGGAAGAGGGCCACCTTCCTGTTCACCTGCAGGAGAGAGGCGTGAATTGAGAGGAGAGGGCTGATGGTGGAGAAGCAAGGAGCAGAGCCTCTGCCTGCCCTGTGCGCCACTCAGCACCTTGGTCATGATGACGATGGTGATGTAGTGCAGCACGGCCCCCGTCACCACGGCCGCTGTGTTGGCCTGCTCACGGAGGGGCTCGAAGGTGCTCTGGGAGAAGAGAGCCGTCGCTACCACCCGGTAAATGACGAGCGCGTGGGCGATGCCGATCAGCACGACGATCTGTGGAGGAGGGCGGCGGGGCTGTGAGGAGCCGCGCGGGAAGGGTGCGGGCTGCATCATGCCTGAGGACCACCAGCCCGCCTCCCTTCACCAGAGCTCATCTGCACGTGGGCTCAGCTTCAAGCCAGTGCTCCTCAGGGAAGGATGAGAGGTTCATAAGACGGGTGTCTCCACTTGAACCACTCGTCTAGATGCTGTTGGCCCACAGGAGAAACAAGGGCACCAAGGGCTTGCCTCTCCCCACCCTCTGTGTTTCTGCCTCAACCCTCGCTGCCTCCCGCTGCAAGAGCAGAGCCTTCAGCCCAGGTGCCCAGAGTGGGGCTGGCCTCTTCCATCAGCACAGCAACGCAAGGAGGCCCCTGGATCCTTGCGATGGAAATGGACCTGCCTGAACAACGTGGTTCCTGCCTTTGCTCCAGCAACAGGATGCTCTGAGGTGCTGCTCTCGCAGCAGAGCAGGGAGGGGAGGAGGAAAGCCCACGTGTCCTTAAAGCGGATCTTCCAGTGGTCACCCTGGCACGTACCATCAGCAGACCCAAGATGAGGACGATGGTGCTGCGGAAGTAGGAGTGCCGGTACCTCCGGGGTTCGTGATGTGAGTTATTGATCAGCTGCAAAGCCAGGTCCTCCTGAACAACAACAACCAAAAAAAACCAACAAAATTTTTAAAAATTAAAATAAAAGAGAAAGAAAGGATCCAGCAGAGCTGGGCTCAGGCAGTGGAAAGTTCAGGGGTAGCTGTGTGAATGGACATATGGGATGAGCAGCAGCAGAGGACAGAGATGAACACCCAACCCACAACAGCGTGGCCAGTCCTGACTGAGTTCAAGCCCTTCTGCAGGTGGAGAGGTGGCCAGCAATGCAGGGAAGCGGCCAGCGTCTGCTCAGCGCTCTGTCCCAGGACTGCCAGATGGTGGCTTTGCTGTGTAAGTGTCTCCGTTAGATGTTTATATCCACAGGGAGCTAAGCTGGGCAAGGGGCTCCCTGTGATGTGCCTCTTCCGTAGGTCCCGCCGACTCCTGCCCTGAACGAGGAGGCACTAAGCAGAGAGGTGACACCCTCACCTCTTCCTCATCCCACCCGTACATGTCCCAGTCGGTGACCACGGTGGCTCTCTTCCTCTTCCACAGCTCCAGGAACACAGTGGCTGCAGGGGGAAGGAGGGAGCGCTGTGATGCTCAGGGGGTGGCTCTGGAGATGAAGCCACCCCTGTGTCCCACAGAGCAGGATGGATGGTCACATCACCATCTAGCCCTTGGCCCGGGAGGCCACCTCTGCATCCCAGTGACTGGGAAGGACTCTGGGCACGCAGCGATGAGTGTCAGCCCCGTGTGGGTGAGTTGTCTCCACTGCAGCAGTCTGGGAAGGCTACTGGGGGATCTGGTGGTTCCTCCTTCCTCCTGCTCCCACCATTTACAGGCAGCTGCTGGAAAAGCCCACCCAGACTGGGCACTTTGCAGGAGGTTGTGGTGGGTGAGAGAGTAAAAGCTTTCAGGTGGGACAGGCCAGGGAGTGTTTGGGGAGCTGAAGGAAGTTGTTGGGGTGATTTTGTTCCTTGCTTTGTCTGGAAAGGGAAGCTGATGGCCCTGGAAGTGGAGGAGATAAGAACTCCAGAGCCCCTGAGTGGTGAAGCTGTGCTGGTGTCCCTTTCTCCTCCACCTGCTCTCCCCATAAGCCGCAGTGGGCTGGTCCCTCTTCCAGGCTCTCTGTACCTGGCATCAAGACATTGACACCTACCCCAGATCGCCATGTACATGGCAAACAAAACCGTCCCCTCGTTGTCAACCATGTGAGTGACCTGGAGAAGATCAAGGAGGAGCACGATGGAGTTGGCAGGGCACAGGGGCTGCGGCACCTCGCGGTCTGGGGAGAGGCCTCTGCGCCCCGTGTTCCTCTTGCCACCCTGGTCCCCCCCAAACCCAAGGCAGGTAAAGATGCTTCAGGAGGGCAAAATGCAGGAAGGGGATGGAAGTTGGGACTCGGTGGTGGTAAACTCTTCCTTGGTGGTGATGGACACTGTGATCTGGCTGTACCTTATCGCAGAGGTTTCCTGTGGGGTGGCTTTTTCTTCTAGTGGTGTGGGAACAGCCCGAGCTGGGAGCGTTCCTCCTTTGTTTGCCCTGAGCCCGTGGTGGGGAGGGGGCCGCCTACCTTGGCGTAGGTGCAGGTGTCTGAGAGGAGCCAGAACGGGCACTTCTGGTCACACAGTGGGCACATGATGGTGTCGTTGGCTTCGCAGATCTCCTTGCTGGAAAGAGGACACGGAGGGAAGCAAAGGGGAATCACGGTCTCTGAGCTGTCGGCAGAGCAAAGGCTTGTGAAGAGGATGCGTTCGGCATTCCCAGCTGCCTTACCTCACCTGGCTGGAACTGAAGATGGTGATCCCAGTCACGAAGACCAAGAGTCCGGGCAGTGCAGCGAATCCCAGCAGGCGGGTGTACCAGCCCAGCCAGGCGAAATACAAGGCCACGTTCTCGCCGAAATAGCACCTGGAAGGAAAGGCGAGATGTGGTTTGCAGCCAGCAGAAGAGATCACAGTGTCAGGGGTCACTAGAAGATGCTCTTCCACCCCACAGGGATACGGGCTCCAGGTGGAGCAGAGTCCGGGACGGGAGCCCAGAGGGTCTGGATGTGGCCAGACTGACCGTGTGCCAGGTAAGAGGGGTGGGACTGGTTGAGGGACAGAACGGTTCTAGAAAGGCAGGCGTTGAGGGCTGTGCGGTGCCGTGTTTCGAACCACGGCAGTTTCTCTGGCTGGCCTCGGCTGTCTCCCTGCACTGCTTTCATGTCTCATTCTTGTCGTGGCAACATCTCCACTTTTTCCAGTGTGGGGAAGAGGGTTGGGGCCATGGATTAGAAATGATGGTAACTATAGCCTCCTCTCCTCTATTCCAGAGGAATTAACTTGCCACCAGCCCTCAAAACGCAGTGATGTGCTCTCTGGCTTGTGTTTGAAACAAACAAAACCCCAACACTCCTTCCCCTCCCACCCCCTGATTTCGCATTCATCCCTTTAATCCTTCCGTGGCAGCACCAAGTCATGATGCAGTGGCCTCAGAAATGATGGGGTGTCTGGCCCTGTGCTCCACGGAAGCATCAGGAGTCCCCGGTGCCTCTGCTGGGCTTGTAAACTGTAATAGACGCTCCAGGAAGGAGAGCACATCTCCACTCCAACGCTTCACCTCCCAGCAGAGCCCACCGGCAGCTTTGTGCAGCGGCGTGTTCTTCCCCGGGCCGCGGGGGGCTGGTTTTCTTCCCTTTTTGGAGCAAGAGCTGTGCTCTTCTCTGGGTTGTGCTGCGGCTCCAGGAGCCCCTTGGCTGCCGCTGGTGCCCCGGGTTCTGCCTGGGGCTGGATGTGCCGCAGCGATGCGCGGGTCCCACCTCGCCTCCCTTCGAACGGGGGAGCGAGTGGCTGGGCACGAATCGGGTTAATTAAAAAACGTGCGGATGCGGGGGCTGCTTCTCGCTGCAAGATTAGCAGATGGAGCTCAGTGCCACAGGGATGCCCCTGAGGCTAAGAGCTCTGCAGGCTTCAGCAGAAGCCCGATACGTGCGAGATGAGCTGGGCTCAGGCTCGTGATCTCAATCTAAAGGAAAATGCAGGAGCCTGGCAAAGGGTATAGAGCTCTCTGGGTTTGAGGTGGGCGTTCTCAGTCAGGGGGATCTGCTGTGCTTCTTTGGCCTGCGTTACCTGATCTTCTCAATCGGCTGATGGTGGAATACACCTCTCCAGCGAGCCCACTTCTCCTTCAGGAATTCCCTTAGCTCTTCTTTCTGCAGAGCAGAGAAAATGGTTGGACACAGAAATATTGGGGCAACCTTAATCCCCCACCCAGCTCCCCGGCTGCCATCAGGACCTTTGTCCTGCCCTTCGTCCAGAAAGGTCTTGATGCAGCTCCAGTTACCCAGAGGTCTCCCCCACCCCACTCTTGCTCCTCTGCTTCTCGTGGCTTCTCCTCCCAGGTACCCGTGTACTCAGCCTCACCTCGTGCAGGGGGAACGACGCCTCAAAGACCTTCTTCTTCTCCAAGTCATCCAGCTTCTCTGGTAGCAGAGCAGAATGGAGAGGATTAGTGAAGCTTTGCTCTCGCCCCGGGGTACCTGGCCGCAGATCCAGGCTGAGCGTCGCCCCTGCCACCCCCTTCCCTTACCCAGGTCGGACGTCACCGTGTTCCGCAGGATGAAGTTCACGATCCGTATCCTGAGTAAGGAGAAACTTGGGTTAAAGGCTGCTCGGGGGACACAGGCTCGCGTGGTGTGGCCCTGGAAAACTGGGGAGGGGAGCGAGGAGGCGAGCACTCAGCCTGGCACCACTGCAGGCTGAGCTGGGAGGTGGGTGCTGGTGTGGAGAAAGGGGAGTGCAAGACGCTGAAAGCCAGTAGCCCAGCTCGGCACCCACCTGGTGGTCACTGGTACGTCACCATGGGCATCCAGGTGCAGTGACCTGCTGTCGGGGTTCCTCAGGAGCCACTGGTATTCCTGGAAGATCCATTTTGGGGCACGGACTCCATAAAATAGCTTCTCATCTTCAATTTTCTAGTGGGTGGAAGGGAAGGGCTGTTAGAACAGTGCTGGCAGAGCTGGAGGGGCAGGGAAAGGGGCAGAGCTGCAAGGACCAGAGGCTACACGAGTCCTGGGGCTGAGGTCTCCCCTGTTTGAGCAAGTGGTTCATTTTCCAGCACGGATACAGTGATCAGCTCAATGGTTCAGGTCCCTCCCATCTCCTGGGAGGCAGGAGCCCAAACCAGGCTTGGATCCTGGGTACCACGCAATAGCCAAGTACCTGCTGCCTTCCCCTCCTCACCTTGATGGCGAACCCCTTCTTGCTCAGCTCATCCAGGAACTTCTTCCTCTTGATTTCCTTCTCGCTGCCCATTTCGTGGATGTCGCTTACCAAGACGAAATCCCACTTCTCTTTAGCCTGCCCACAGAAAACACCAGGGAATGTCCAGGGGTGGTGAGCAGAGAGCTCTCCCTCTCTGCTCCAGCCTCTCTGAGAGTTGGACCTTCACCACGACTGTGCAGAGGGTCCCTGGGAACTGGGAGTGAGCAGGACAGAGGGGAGGGGGAAGCTGAGACAGCAGCCGCCTCAACACTGCCCCGCTCCCCTCTTTGAGCTGCGCTGTGAGCGCAAAGGGAGCAGAGCTTACCGGGGGGGTGAACGGGTCCGTGTCCTCGACAAGAGAATCCCGACAGGGAGTCAACTGAATTTCGTCCTGCAGAAGAGAGAACCAGCAAAGGCTTCAGCGCGCTCCTGGCAGATCCCACGCCTGGGTGCGGAGCGAACCTCTCCCTGCGGACGTGTGGGTGGCATCGCGATGCCTGGATCCGAGCCCGCCGTGGGCACCGAGCCGTGGGTGCAGATGAGCAGCACTCTACTGGTGGTACACGGGAACCTGCCACCAGCAGAGCCCGTCCTGTGCTTGGGCTCTCTGGGACGTGGTGTTGGTTGTACTTTGCAGTACCTCGGAAAAGACAGAGCCCAGGAAGATAAAATCGCTTTGCAGCGTAAGATCGGGATCCACCTGGCCCAGCTTTCCTCTCCCAGCAGCACCAAGGGATGCCTGGGGAGGAGGGTGTGAGGAGGCTTCTCTGAAACCTCCTCCTGAATCCTCCTGTGCTCCACTTTGGTGGCTTCGTGTTTAGGGAGCTGCTGCTCTGTGCGCGTGAGCAGCCTCTGCCCGAGCTCATGGAGTGCCCAACGTTTATGGCACCCTGGGGTGTGAGGGAGACAGACAGGAGGGAAAAACCCCAAATCTCTCCCTCTGTTCTGGGTTTCAGTCCTTCTGGTTTCACCTGCTGCCCTGACATTCATATGGAGCAAGTGTCAGCACTTGGCTCTTTGTGCTCCAGCAGTTTTTATAGTCTTTAACCAACCTTTCCCCCTCTTTCACTGCTCTCCAGACAGGGCACTGCCAGCTTTTGAGCAAGGGTGGGGAATCTGGTTTTAGATTCCGGTGAAGGGAGCGTCGGGCACGGGCGACCGGAGCCTTGCACGGCCCTGGGGACTGCAGCAAAGCAGGCGAGAAACGAGTCCCTCGGAAGCCCCTCAGATGCCTCTGCCTGCGGCCAAGGGACAGAGAGGGAGAGATGAGCTGCTGGCCTTGGCTTTGGCCCGATCCCTCCTGCGTGCTGCTGGCTCTGGAGGCTGCGCAGGGGCGGATGCAGCTCCTCACTGGCACCATTCAAGTCTAATTATGCTCAGGCACCCAAACGCTGCAGCTCTGGTGGTGCATGAAGCAAATGAGGCGTCCCCATGGCAGCAGCTGCCCTGTGCCCAGCGTGACTTCCCAGCCCATGGTGCCCCTCCACCGAAGGATGCTGCAGTGAGCAGCACCCTTGGGTGGCCTGGACCTGGTGGGTGCCCAGAACGGGAGCACAGCAGCTTCAAACCGCTTTGTCCTTGTCCTCTACACCTGGATGCGACCTCAGCCTGGTTTTGTAGCTGATATTCCCTCATAGGCAAGAGGGGATCAGGCTTCCAGGGGATTAGCAAGAGCCCACCAGAACGCCATGAGTTTAACAAGACACGCTTTGCAGGCCGTGCTGTAACGGGCAGAGAACGGATCCTGTCTTAAACCCATCATTTTTGTCTTCTTTTTCTTTTCAGTTCCCAGATGTGACTCAGTGTGGCCACACGAACAGTTATCTGCAGTTCCCGAGGGCGCGGTGACGCAGCGCAGAAGCAGGAAGGAGCTGCTGGGGGGGATATCGTCAGCCAGAGTTGCCACCAAAGATGTCGTGACCTGAAACAGTGGCCAGCCAGACCAGTTGATCCAGCCGCAATCTTGGGAGCAGAGCGGCGGTGGTGCAACCGTGCCCTGACGTAAGATCTGCATCCCAAACTTCCACTGAGGAATGAGGCCGTGGGAGCAGGAGAGACCGGGATGAGGAAAGGGCTGAAGGGCTCTGCCAAATCCTCTCTCACGTGGAGTTTGGGCTTCAACCACAGCCAAAGAGCCGTGGCAAGACCGACCTACAGCAAACTGAAGTGAGGAGGCTTGAGAAGAAGGTTTTTCTTGCCCGGAGATGCTGCTACAATAAGAACCAGAACTTCTGGCTGTTAAAAGGTACCCTGGTTTAGATCAGGATGCAGAGAGGGGGTTCTGGTGCTGTCATCTGCTCTGCCAAAGCTCTAAGCAGGTTTTGGGGTGGGGGAATTGGGTTTTGGGGTGGGTTGGTCTCCCCAGGTGGGTAAGCAGGGAGCTGGTGGGGCAGCTCTCCCTGTCCCCAACCAAGAGCCCCTCTCTGGGCACAGGGGAGGGAGCAGGAGTCGTACCAGGGCTCTGCTCCAGAGCTGATGCTCAGATGCTGGCACAGACCTGGTCTGGAACCACCTCGCAGCTCATGTTTTCTCCTTCCTGCCTGGCTGGTTTCTCTCAGCACGTGCGTGTGCATCGGCCTCATCCCACAAAGGTTGTCTGCTGGGGCTGCAACATGGAGCGGAAACCAGCCCCTGGGGATAGGGGGTTTCAGGGTGTCCCTAGATGCCCTTGGAGTTGGCATCTCAACAGAGCTGTGCTGATGGTGCTGACCCCAAAAGAGCTCAGGATGAGGTGATTCATAGAATTGTTTCGGATGGAAGAGACCTTTCAGCTCCTGGAGTCTACCGGTTCCCCAGCCCTGCCCCGTGTCCCTCAGCACCACATCTCCACGGCTTGGAAACCCCTCCAGGGATCAGGGGGACTCCAGCCCTGCCCTGGGCAGCCTGGGCCAGGCCTGGGCAACCCTTGACAGTGCCCAAGAAATTGTTCCTCAGCTCCAAACTAAACGTGTCCCGGCTGAGGCAACTTGAGGCTGGTGGGGTTACCAGGGCAGGCTGCCAGATGGGATGTATCCAGCCATGGGGCTTGGTCTGTGCAGCCAGGCTGGGTGACTGGAGTGTTGGAAACCTTCCCCCCAGATCCCTGAGGATACAACCAGCCCGTGCTGGTGCCTCCGGGGCTGAGCCCACAGAGCATCTTTCCTCCACCAGTCATCGCGCCGCTGCTCCCTCAGACCTGATGCAGCCAGATCCTGCTCCTGCTTCTCCATGTTCCCGAAATAGCAACCACCGATTTTAATCCCAGGAGGGACTTACTGCTTTCTAATTTCCCCACCAAGCTCCGAGAATCTGCACGGCCCTCCAGGCAGGGGGGATGTCATAGTAGCGGGGTCTGGCTTGTCTCTGCGTTCCCTTAGCAACGCGATTTACCGCCCGGCGCCTGCGCTGCAGACACCGCGAGAGCCTCTTGCGTAGGACTGGAGAACGGGGAGGAACCGGTGAATTATTTGCAGATTAGCAAAGGCAATTCCCACTCCCCACCTCCGGAGCAGTAACGGATTAAAAAATGCATAAAAATAAGCTGCGGAGAGGGATTTGCAAACCTGCGATGACAGAAGGGCGGCGTTTCAGCAGGTTTAATGCATTTCGGTGGCCGCCGACACCCTCGCGAGACAAGGGTGGCTCTAAGCCTTGGCTGCCTGGACTGTTGGGCAGGAGCGCAGCCGGCTTTTGGGGCCAGATGTGCCCTGTAGCAGGGGCAGCTCCAGAGCGTAGGGTCTGCGAAGTGCTATTGCTCCCATAGGGATTTTTTTTGTCCCAGGGGAGCAGCGACACTGATTCCAGCAGCACAGGGCAGTCAGATCAGCCCCGCGCGCAGGCGAGGCCACCTCGGCTCAGAAGTGGTTGCATCAATACTGGACTCCAACCCTGCTATCAAGGAGGACAGCCCCTGCTTCGCTCTTTCCCTCCTCGTGGTTGGAGCAGGGCTGGAGGCGCAATGCGTGAAGGTGCAGGAGAGGTAACCGGCGCGATGAGAAGCAGGAATTTCGATGTTAAAAAGGGGTTGCACGCCCTGAAGCGTGTCTGGTTTCTCTCCAGTTGTATTAGTGGGCCCTCGTCCACTTGTCGCAGGCCGGGTAACAAACCCCTGGCCTGGGCGAGGTTATTGATTCCCTCAAAGAAAGGTACCGGGCCCCTTTGGGCTGGGGGCGCAATCACCCGTGTGAGTAACTCGGGTCCGGATGGGATCCGGCATCTTTGTTTTCCTTTCCGATGGTGGATCGGTGGGTGGTACCCGTCACCCACACTGGGATGATCAAAGTGCTCTTATCTCTGGGATGGTTCGTACAGACGGGCACTTCCACCTTGCCTTGTGCTTTCCTAAGATATGTGGCAACCTGCAATTGCACCGGCAGCTGAGACGCCTCTACAGCTCCCGGCTGCCCCAATCCTGGAGACTTTGCCCGGCTCTTTGAATAGAAGAGAACCACATCATTTCTTTCAAGCTAGAGAACAAAACATCACAGCTCCCCTTCTCCCCTTGCTTTGTTTCAGGTGTTCCTGAAGTCTCTGGGGCTGTCACCTCCCCTGCGCCCTTCCCTGGCTTTGTAGAAGCTAAACACCTGGTCTCAGTCCAGACCATCCTTCTCTGATCTGTGCTCCGGCACCTCTGAGCCCTGATGCCAACCCGTGTGGCGAGGGTGGCGCGTGGGGCTCAGCTCCCTGGCTGCGGGCACGGCAGAGCCAGCAGCACACGCTGCTTCCTCATCACACCTTCGTGAGAGGGATGGGACGTCTGTCCTACCTCGTGAGTACTTTAAAGGCTGGAAGTGCAGAGGTAGTAGAGATCAGAGAGGCGCATGTCCCTCGCTCCCAAGCTGCGGGTGGCTCAGAGATGCTGAAAAGCAACCCTCTGGGAACAGCCGAGTAGTTTGTTTCCTACCTGCATGGTGAAGTGGAGAACCTCTCTCTTTCCTCCTCTCTCCTCTCGCTCCTCCGGGCGGCTCTCCACAGAGGTGTCCCCTGGGCAGCTGGTGGAGCTGAGGCTGCCGGCAGGACACGTCGCAAGGCTCCTGGGGTTTCTTGCAGAGCGTGGTGGTTTCCCTCCCCAGCTTCTTCTCCTGAGGTCTCATGTGAGCCAAGCAGGGACTTGACTTCCGTGTGGGACTCTCACCTGCCTGGGGAGGGACCTGCCTCCACCTGGCAGTGAGCAGATATCGAGGAGGAGGTGAGAAAGTTGCTGCCCTTCACCCTCACGCAGAGGAGTGGCAAGCCCAGCACCGCCCAGCAGCGCAGGCAGGTAACTGTGTCGTGCTCCTCTTGCCAACCCCGGTGCTCTGCCACCCTTGTGCCCCTTGGTGCCGGGGCTGCTCGCTGCACCCCGTGAACATCCCCAAATGGTGTCACAACTCGGGGCCAAGAGGAGGAAGGATGTGAACATCCCCAAGGAGGTGTCACAAATGGGCCAAAAGGGGATAGGAGGTATCAGCAGGAGCTCTAGAAAGCGTTAAACTATTTCTTATAAGGTGGGTAAAAAAAATCCATTAAACCTGAAAAGAGAAAATAAAGCAGAGCTGTGCGGAGCCTGCCTGGTTCTCAGGGTGAAGTCTGGGCTCCACGGAAGAGATTGGGTGTGAGGGGCAGGGGATGGGGCAGCCCAGGGATGAGAGTGGATGGGATGGGGCAGAGGTGAGTTTGTTAACAGCCAGGAAAGAGGCAAAGCACGAGCTGCCAGGTAAGGGAGGAGAGAGAGCTCCACAGCTTTTCCACTTGACTGCAGCATCTTCCTCCCTGCCTTGCACAGTGGCCTGGTTTGCTCTCCACCGCTTCGGTTTCAATGTGTGGCCTTCAGAAACCCTTCTGTGAACCTCAGAGGAAATCTGGCTTCCTGCAAGGACCGAGCAGAGCCTGAGAAATCCTTCCTTCGCCCCTTCCTGGCTGGCACAAACAGCTCTGGAAGTCGTGTGCTTTTTTTCC
>WEIS01065731.1:543-11234 GCA_013389965.1 Todus mexicanus
TGAACCCTCCCACATATCAGAAGGCTGAGTTTTTATCTCATTTTGACATTTCAGAAGCTTTCTGGTGTAAAACTAGTCAAAACAAGCATTTCAGTTTTCCAAGCACAATACATGGCAAGATCACTGATTTTGATTAATTGAAATGAGTATTTTCAGCTCTCTGCATAGTTACTAACAAGACAGCGGATATGTAGCAGTCCTGCACTCGAGCACATGCAAGCAGCCTTTTATGAAGCTAAATGTATTACCTACTCAGGTCTACACACTTTTCAGGGAGGAATAAATTCAAATACATTTGTATTTCTCCCATTACTTTTTTTTTCAAAATTTTGAAGTAGTCCTTCACAGTCCTTGTGTTTACAAGTAAAGGATTAGCAACTGAGAAATGCGTGGACTCTCCTCTGGGCTAAGTATTTGTAAAATTTAAAACATTCAAAGTCAACAACATGTTATCTGGTTCCAGCATCCTCCAGCTTCCCTCTGCATCATCCCTCCTCCACACCACCCTGTCTCTTGTGGCAATGTAATTCTTGTGTGGCTGTGTAATGAAGTGAAATGGAGGGAACAATGCAGGGAACGGGAGAGAGACAAGAGAGAGGGAAAGAGCGGAGTAACAGGTTATCCAGTCAGATCAGTTCCTTCAGATCCAGTCCCATCTGTGAATGCAAAACTCCTGCTCAATGAGACCCCGAGTAAAATCCGAGTTCTTCCTTAAGTTTTAGGATTAGAGCAATGAATTCTCTTTAGCCTTTTAATCTCTTTCCTGCTTAAAGGATTACGAGGCAGCCCCTGAGTGCTCAATGTAGCGCATGGGAAGAGCCAGGTCTCCAAATATGGAATCTACAGGCTCTACAAGACCGAGCTCTACAAACCAGTAGAGACCACAGAGGATACAACTCCAGCACGAACTCTGAAATCTGGGAAACAAGAAGATACTTCACTTAGTCTGGGAATCACAGCCAGTCTCCTGAAAATAGGGGATTAATTAAAAAAAACAATCCTTCCTGCAAAACTCATCTGCCAAAACCAACACAGGCCAGCGAACGAGCCGGAGGCAGAGGTGCTTCTGTGGATGTAGCTCTTACCCTCCTCCTTGAATATTAAAAAAAATTTCAATCAAATAATACATTCAAAGAAATGTCACATTAGCCACCTATAGACCACAGAAAAGAGTCTCAGAAACTATGAACTGGTGTTTTCTTGGGGGAAAACCAGCAGTAATTTCTACCCTTTACCTTTCGTATAACGAATAATTTTATACATTTAACTAACACTTGCAAAATCACTATCAGATTTCTAAGGTTGAAAAAGAGATGTCTACATTACTCGCTTTTTAAAAAGAGCGACTTTTACCTGTTGAAAAACAATGCCTCTGAACGTCTGTATATTTTTAGAAACAAAAGACAACAATTCCATATACAAAACTAGAAGCCTAACAAATAATCACAAGATAAATCAACATGAAAGCCCTAAAAGTTGATTATTTTTTTTAAAAAAAGCTTCTACTCCTCTGCTTTCAAGTGTCCATACAAATAAGAAGATCAGTAAAGACAGAAATGCAAAAAGTGCACACCATGTGATTCCAAAGCACACAGACCAGTTAAGCTTTGTTGCGCTGAACAGTTCCACCGCTCAACACAATAATCTTTGGGAAGTGTGCAGGGTGTGACCAGGACTCCTCTCCAATTTAATCTGAGAGCTAAACAAACCTGGTTACTGAAATACTTTAAGTACTACAATTCACCTGCACACTGATAGCTTAATCCTTCGTACACGTGTTCTGGGCAAGACTAGAAACTGTGTGGGAAAGGATAAGATTTGAAACTGTTATCAAGAACTTTGCATTTTTGAACTTAAAAGCGTGATTTCTACTACACAGAATGACCAGAACTTTTCATTTGCTTCTGAATAGTTTTGAAGGCAAAGAAAGAAAACTGATGAGAGGAGGAGGGATATAGAGAAATACAGTCATAATTTGTGCAGCTTAGAAGCTGGGAGGGCCAAGTTCAGGAAAACCAAAACAAACTGCTGTTTTATGGTAAAGTGAAATTTATAACTTGCCAACTACTTGTATTTCACAGGGAGCTAAGGAAAGGCACGAAGGCTGCCTTTATTCCTCCAGCTTTTTTATACTGAACTTGATCCCACATGAATTTTTTAAACACAACAGTATCAAACAGTATAGAACACATCAGAACTGCACAGATCTCAATAGCTTTGATGTACTGCAATGGTAAGCCTGATGAAGATGTATCTTCCCCCTAAGATATCAATGAGAGCAGAAGAAATACCGAAATCCCAATGATATGAGACCAAAACCTAGTTCAGGTAAAGAATGACGACTCTGGAAGCCTGACACCAAGAGCAGCCAACCCCCTAAAAGGTTCTTCAGGGTATTGTTCTAGAGAGCTGGTACTCCTGCCTCCCTCATGCTACACTCCTACGTGAGGTACAGGTTACATCGTCCACGTAAAATGCTGCTATTTCCGAGGAAAGTTTGTGCATGAAGGGGGGTGGGGGGAGCGAGTTTGTTTTTAAAAAGCGACTCATTGCAGGGCTGTTTTACCATCCCCACGTAAACACAGCTGAGCTCGAAGGCTTTCCACAACACACCGCTACGGTAAGAGGCGGAAACATAAACAAAACCGGCGAGGAGCCACAAAACCACGCGGAGCGGCCGGAGCCCAGCCCCGGGGTGTTCCCTCAGCTCCTGCGGCGCAGCCCCGGCCTTGCCGGCCGCGACCCCGCCAAGGAGCTTTCCCTTCCCTTCCCCTCCCCTCCCGCAGCGCCGCGGCCTCCTCGGCGCGTCCTGCGGCCCCGCACCGGGCCCGGCGGCGCCTCCTCCGCTCCCGGCCCAGCTCCGGCCGCCCCGCATCGCCCCGCACCNGCTGGCGGGAGCACAGGCACCCCCCAACAGCCAAAAGCTCCGGAGAATGTGGAAGGCTGCATGTTGCCAACAGTAGCTGAGCTATTGCAACCCCTCAGCTCTTCAGCTCTAATAACACCATTCACTCCAGCAAATGGCTGCTTGACCCTTCATTTAATTGAGGAGCATCACACCCGGTGTTTGGGGACCATCTGCGTTCCATAGCAAGTCACCACAGTTACTGCTTTTGCTCCACTTCAGAAAATAGACTGTAACTTATTCCAATTTTGTGCTAGGAATACCCAATGAATTGAAGTCATGATCTCTTAAAATTTGCCTTGCATTTTTTCTACATTTATAGCCTCCTTCTTACTTCGAAAATCAGCTCAGGCACAAGGGAAGTGCTCCTGCCTGTAACACTTTGTATGGTCTCTTTCCAAGCATTTCGGCACCTCTAGCATTAAGAAGATCCCCACATTTATGAGGAAGTGATGGCTTCTGAATTCTGTGGACCTAAATCACCCCTTAACCTGTGTTGAGACACCTCACAACCATATATAGGGATAACCCTTGTACCTAGCCTGCTTAGGTGTGCTGGGACACTTCTAGTATCAGCTAAAAAGCTGTCAGCTTGCACTTAAATTCTCCTCCAACTGCAGATGCCTGATTATTTATAAATGTATAAAGTTACCAGGCAGTTCAATTACTGCAAGTTCAATTAGAGCACTGTAAGCTTCTAAACAGACGTGTTTTATTCTTAAATATAAGTATCAATTACATATTAATAGCTGTAATTCTGCTATAAAATTTCAAAATTACACACGCACACTAGTAAACAACACTTTGCATTGTCCATCACTCATCCAGGAAGATGTTCATTTACTTACGAGGTAGAATCTCCAACCTACTCCTCTCACCCTCCCTTGGCTTTTTCAATCCCGATTTTTCTCTGTCACTTAAGGGAAAAATAGGTTTTAAGCAATATTTTTAAAAGAAAAAAAAATACATCGTTTGGAGACAGTTTAATCATTTCACTAACCACTAGTATCAAAGTATATCTAAAAAGGTCATCAAATGGTACACCAACATCTATTATATAAGGAAAACCACTCAGTGCTCTGCAGTGAACTTAGATCAGTAGCTTCTGGTTGCTGAGCCACAGGAATTCATGCATTTCTTTAAAAAACAAAACCAAACATAAACGAAGGTTAAGAAAAGCTGAGCGGCACAGAGGCTCCACATCTCTGTTGGCACGTGTTTCTCGCAAAAGACAGTTAAGAATTATCAACCTGCACAAATGTGGGGTTTGGAAGCAGACTCCTTAGGAGCTGCTGGGACCCTCTTGTCCTCATGACTGTCACAGCTAGTGTTGGTAACACCGGAGATTTTGGAGAAAGCTCAAAGACGCTATGAAACACCCTAATAAACCTACATCCCAGATGGAAGTAGAAAAGCAGGTCTAGAGGTTTGATAAGAGATGTAATTCTGTTCATACATTAACCGTAATTAGATAAATAACTTGGTATTTGTGATAATAATCATCACTAAAACCAGTTAATGTTTACTTGAAATTGCTGTCATTACATTTTATAGCTCTCACTTCTACAGGACAAAAGGAGCCGTGTTATCAGAGCTCTGTTTGATTGTGCTTCACATAGAGCATCTCAAGTGTTGGAATCCTATACCCCCTAAGCCAGTGTTACGGCACCGAACAGCTGACACTGAATTCCTGTGCCCATGGGCTCATGGATATTAGTAGAAGGAAGAATTACTGGCTTTCCTATATGCAGTTTGCCTACTTATTCTGAATAATCTACTGGCTATTTAAATGCTACCTTCTCAAGTCTGTAGGCTTTCTTGGCCCAGCATACACATGGTTTTGTACCAGTAAAATTTGTTGTCACTCCATGTGTTTTGTAATAAATGCCGATAACCGTACAAACCACATTGATACACATCTATAAATTAGAGGTGTTTTGTATCAGAGTTACATAGGGACATAGTTTAGCTTAAAGCCTGGAGCAGCGCTACCACCTTTGCCTTGTCCCCCTCACATCACAGCTCCTGTTTATACCCTTCTGTTTACCTCAGTTGCCTGTTTCAGGATTTTTATGAGCGTCTTGCATCCTTTTTCTAGAAGCCTCACACATAAATACTCAGTATTTCTGTCTACAAAGAATGTAATAAAAATGGGAAAACAATACCACAGAGAGCTATTAGGGAGCTGATGGGTGAATTGCAATGAAAAAGTGGGATTTCTGTGGTCCACAAAACTATGTTTAAAAAAGTTTAAGCTTTCCTCTAGAAGATTTTTGTTTATAACATTAACTGAAATTTAAAAATCTAGTTAGCATTGTAAGTGAAAAAAGGGAAAACAATCTCTTTCTATGCTTGTATTTGTGCTGAGAAAGTCTCCTTTGTTACACACTCCCCATCCGTCCTGAGAATATAATAAAATTATCTTTTGATAGAGAGGTTTCCAACACCCCTTCCGCCCCTGTTTGTGTCCTTGCAGGAAGGAGATGTGCTCTCTGAGGAACATTCCTGTTACAAGAGGATCCCTCATTTAGTACAAAACTGTTGAAAGTTCTCTTGATCTGCTGTCCTAACAAATTCCTCTCGTCATCCCCTAATGCAAATAGTGTTTCTCAGCTACAGGAAGGACGCATAGCATTATGGTTGTATATTCTTGGCAAGCAGAGAGTTGACAGCACAAAATTACACAGGGAGTTGAGGATAATGGAATATTACTAGTGTTCTTGCATATGTATGTAAATATAAGCAACTGTAAAGGAACTGCTCTTGGAAGTCTCTTGCACAAGTAGTAGTTACAGAGCTAAAATAATTACATGTGTTCCAAGTATCAGCATTTCATTCAATACAGTAACTCTCCAGTAAATTCAAGTCTCAAGTCCTCACTGACAAGTCATCGTTCTCAACTTGCTAATGACCAAATAGGTATCGCCATCCTTTTAGAAAGTCTCATTTTAACAGGTCTTTGGTTTATCTCAATATTATTTTCAATATTGTTTCCGGTTAAATTGTGATTAAAAGCAATTCATCAACATGTTCATCAAGTGGGACTTGTGAAACAGTTGTGTCTTCCTGGAAGTCAGTTTATATTGAACTTGAGAGAATGGGACTTAGGAGCCTCACAGATTTTCAATCCATTGACATTTCTGCATAAATTACTATTTTCAATCAGACGCTGTTCTCATCTATTATGATGCCTGCACGGTGAGTGCATTGCACTTATTTTTTCTTGTTTGGTTTGCTATGGCACCTAAACATGCATAGCATTTTCTAGACCCTACCCCTTCTCCAGACAGCCCAGAGTACAGCTTGAGAAGGGTTGATTTAACAACAGATTTGCTTCATAAATCGCTTCACTTTTGCTGCTCATTTAAGGATTCCTTTTTGCACAGCCACAGGTATTTCCAAACCAGTCTGCGTTGCCTGAGGCTGCACCCAACCTACGCTGCTGTACTTTGTGTTACAAAAAATTAACCCTGCTCTGCAACTGACGGCCTCTTTTGCATAGCTGTAATGTACCTGAAGGAAAGTAAATATTATCTTCCCCAAACGCTCTCTCTGCAATTAAACACTATCTTTCCAGTCTGAGAAATGTGTTGTTGTTGATTTAACTTTGGAAAACATCACGGTTTACCCTTCGGAAGGGCAGCAGCAGCGTGCCTGACGCCAGGCACCTCCCTGACTTGGCACAGCCATTCCACAACTAGAGCCCACCTGGTGCACAGCCCTTCCCAACTACAGCAGATTGCTTCTGTCAGCGGCCCCTGGGCCTTTCCAGTTTGCCTTCTCTCTCTTGCTCTCCTCCCCCATCCTGAAGAGGTCTCCAACAGCACTAACGGGCTCAGACACGTCCTCTTCCCCCAGATAAAAGCTCCTGCAGATGCTGCTACAGCCAAGCAACCCAGCGCTGAGGCTTTTGTTCTGTGGGCTGTATGTATATAACCAGGAAAACTGCAGCATCCTATACCCACAGCGTGGGATCAGTCACACAGGAGACCTGCTCTACTTGATCTGCAGGGATCGAAACTCCTTCTCCCTCCACTGAAGGTTTAGATCGCCCTAATTCTCATATTTTTAATTTTTTTTTTTTTTGGTCTTACACAACTATTTGTAACAGCTTAAGAGCCTAAAACTTAATCACCTGGTTTTTTTACACCTAACTTTTACTGGTTCTATATTGAAACGGCTCATATTAGCCTCTCTTCCTCCAAATCATTACTACAGCTGCTGAAGTTACAAAAGAAAAAATACTGAGCAAACTGCTCACACTTTGGTTCTGCCTGCATTAGGACACAGCCCTAATGACAGGCTGAGTGCCCCTAATATACCTACCACTTGTCCCATCACAGTGAGGCAATAAACATCTACCTCCTGCAGGTCTAAACAGAACCCACCCTGCCTTAAGCCTTAGAAGCCCTTTGCACACTCCCTGTTGGCCAGGAGCCTGTCCTAGCGCTGACCGAGGTGGAGGAGCTGGGGACAACTGCCCTCCTCATGACCTGCTCTCCTGTCCCACTCACACCAGGTGGCACTGTACCCATGCATTCCTCCACCTTCCCCAGTACCAAGACTGGTGTGTGCTGGACTTAAAAGCCATGATTTTTAACCTTCTTCGCTTTCTGAATCCCTAAGCTTTGCCTATTTGAAGAGTGGAACTACTCAGATATTTAACATGGGGAGAATGCTTTGTAAAACTTGTTTTTCTGCCTCATTCCTGGCAGTCACCAGAGGAATACCCTATGGACCTCAAGGACTGTAGGCCACATGTTTAAGCTGCTGGTGAAGTCAGTACCTAGTAAATGGCCTTTGGACATGTACAAAGAGAGATTCAGATTGTTTAAGACTACAGAAAAAAACCTCAAACATGGTAGAACAGAGGTGTTTATCTGGTTTAAAATTTTAAATAGCCTGAATTAAATTACATAAAATCTTTCCCACTTCCAACTCTGATCAATACATAAATTAATATATAATCCTCCTCTTTCACTCTGCCTCTATTACTGTTTTTACGTCCCACATATCCTATTGCCTTCTGATGATGCATGTTCTCATAAACTTGCTTCAATGTGCTTAGGTGGGAAGTTTCAACTTGATCTGTTTCTTCTATGCATAATATTCTTCACTGACTCTACTCTCATCAGCCCATTTTAAATTTCTAGCAACTGAAGGGAGAGTTTGTTTGCTGGCGAAGGAACACTGGGAGAGCTGCTAAGCAAGTTACAATGAAGTTAGTTATCCCTCAAAATAGTTACATTTTCTTGACACATCATTCAAAGAAATAATCAAAAAGTATTAACCAACTAATAGCTCTAAGAGTTCCCTATTGCCTTTCACTCATTGGCACCCACTTGGCTTTAAGTGTCTTGCCCAACCTTTAATTAGGTCAACTGAATCTGCAAGGTCAATGTACCAAATTACTAGATGATTATAAAATCTCTATTTCTGTTCAAGGGCTCTCCTTTGAGAACTCAAAACACTCCCTAAAATAAAGATCAAATCAACCGCAAATAGGATTGAAGTCAGATGGAAGCAATAGTTATTGTTCTGCTGAATGCAAAGATAGAACCTGATAAAGAAAGTGAAAAGCAGTGAATGCTCCGTTTGTCCCTGCATCCAGTAGTCACACATACACTGGTACCCATTTACCTTACAAAAAAATCCCTGGTTCCTATGCAAGACCAAAGCTAGCAAATTTCAAGAGAAAAAGCAACAAACTACAGGTAAAGATTAAGTCATTCCATCACTTTTCCATTTTAAAACATAACACCTTGAGCAGAAACAGTGTTACTTGTCTGCTGACAACTGAAGAAGGAGGCTCATTCCCAGTTGCTGGCTGCCACTTTTTTTCCCAGTTCCATTTCCATGCAAAGTGGATCTCCAACACCTGAAACCAAAAGCGAAGTCTTTATAATAGACTATGAGTGTCGGATTCCTAGAAATCAGCACATGATTTCAGAAACCTCTGCCAAGCCATAGCGTAAGAGAGGCAATTATTTCATAGGTAAAAAAAATCAAATCTCTTAACATCCACTTCCAGAAGAATGAAAGGAAAGGATAATATACTATCTAGAGGGAGGAAGGTCCCACAAGTAAACCTTTTCCAGGAAAAATGGTGGTGAAAGACATAGCATCAATGCTCAAAATCTGACAGAAAAGGCAAGACGCACTCACCAAGGGGTTATGTATTTCTACTGTCAATACTGCCCCTCATTTCCAGCCAGAGCAGACATAGTCATCCTGGCTACTCCCGAGACTTTCTTACAAAAAGGTTGTCCAAGTAAAGCAACAGTCAACAATCATCAGAAAAGCCTGGATTTGTGACCCTCTCCCAAAACAGTTGTGCTAGGCTGAGGGGGAACCATGAAATTCTGAGCCCTTGTGTATTTGCTAATCCCAAAATCCCAAACCACAGCTGTTTACTTCTAATGAGAGACCTTCATGAGGCCCCAAGTAAATCAGGGACAGGACTAAAAAAGAAAATTAGAGCTCCTTAGGAGCAGAAGAGGCTCCTTATCTGCATCTTCTGAAAGCACAATCTTACACTATTTAAAACAATCTATTTATAAAGTTAATGGATCTTTAAATATGAGGAGGCACTTCAAAAATCAGCTTGTTTTATAATTTCAGCAGCAGACATGGTTTACCACATGACTGATTCAGCAACATCAGAAGATCAAACTTTAGCAAGCACATAGTTAACCATCAGTTTAACCATTAGTTCTCCTAGCAGAAGAAAATAATTTTTTTGAGACTACCCAGTGCTTAGAAGCCACCTGCAGACACAGTAGAAGAATCAAGCATTAAAATGACAGGCAACGCAAACCCCTTTTTCCCAGCCTGTATTAGGAAGAAAAAGGTTTGCCCTATCCCGGTGTTATTGCATGTAGCAAGAAACATGTGGAGTCTCAAAATTATTTCCTACAGAACCAATTCTACTGGCAGCTCTACAGCAGCCTCCAAAATGTCACGGTGCGTATCGCTGTGACACAGTCCTGATGCTCTGGCCCCCCGCGCATCCCTGCAGGGGCGTGTTCACCAGCGGGGCATACGAAAATGGAATCACTATCATTTAAAACAGATTTGCCGTTTATTAGTGCAATACACGGCTCTAGCTTTGGGAAAAGAAATCCTCTTTTCGTTATCCACCTTAAACACCTGCTGTTGTGGCAAATCGAAGCCTCTCAAGTACGCAACCAGCATCACCTCAGCCTCGCTCAGGAGAGGATGTAAAGCGAGGGCCAGGCTCCCGCAGCAGCCGCTCCCTCCCGCATGTGGCCACATGTGCGGGGCTTCAGTCGCTGGCACTGGGAAAGCTGCTGGGAGGATCCGAGGCCGCGCTGCAGGTGCAGCCTAAGAGGCTTTGAGCTCGCCACGCAGAACAGCTCAGCACCAGCGTGCACAACACTGCAGAGCAGCTCAGCACCAGTGGGCACAACCCTGCCGAGTGGCTTAGCACCAGTGTACACAACCGTGCAGAGCAGCTCAGCACCAGCGTGCACAACCTTGCAGGGGCTCAGCACCAGTGGGCACAACCCTGCAGAGTGGCTTAGCACCAGTGTACACAACCGTGCAGAGCGGCTCAGCACCAGCGTGCCAAACCCTGCAAAGCAGCTCAGCACCACTGTGCACAACCGTGCAGGGGCTCAGCACCAGCGTGCACAGCCCTGCTCGCCGATTGCACGGTAGTTGTTCCGCGGCGAGCAGAACGGCCCCGGTGCAGCGAGCGCGGCTCCACAGGTCCCGCTCCGCACCGGCGTGGCTGCGCTGCTCGGCAGCCGCCCCTCCAGGGGCT
>WEIS01065734.1:15213-29180 GCA_013389965.1 Todus mexicanus
GGGGGTGGGGTGGGGAGTTGGTTGGCTTTGGATGGGTTTGGGTGGGTTTGGATGGGTTTGGGTGAGTTTGGGTGGGTTAGGATGCCCTTCCTGGGCTGGAGACGCCGCTCCCGGCATGAGGATGCTGCTCCTGGGCTGGAGCTGCTGCTCCCTGGCATGGGGATGCCGCTCCCGGGATGGAGGATGCTGCTCGTGGCATGGGGATGCTGATCCCCCGGGATTTTCCTGCTGATCCCCCGGGATTTTCCTGCTGCTCCCCCGGGATTTTCCTGCTGCTCCTCGGATGGCAGCACCGCTCCCCGCACAGGGTTTGGGGGCTCCCCAGGAGGCGAAGCCGCTGCCCAGGGCGCGCTGCCAGTCCCGCTCCGCAGGGTCCTGCTGCCACCCAGGCTCAGGGCAGCGCAGAGGGGGCAACTCCAGCCCCTGCGCGCCCATTTCTGTCCCTGGGCACGGGGCTGGCAGGTCCCTGAGTAGCCACGAGCAGCCAGGCTGGGGTCTGTGTGCAGCCTCCCGTGCCAGGCTGGGCCAGGGCAGAGGCTCTGGGTGATCAGGGCGTGGAGCAGAGCTCAGGTTCTGGGGCTGGTGGGGCTCAGAGCCCACCCTGCAGGAGCTGGGCGTGGGCACGGGCAGCGGGCACAGGGCTCCCGGAGGGCACAGCCCCAGCACTCGGTGGCCGAATGCCAGGCCGGGAGCAGCGCGGGGAGGAGCAAGGCCAGAGCTGCTGAGGGCTCCTCCGCCACCTCCCAGCGCCTCTCCCTCCTGGCATCCTCCCTGGCATCCTCTTGCCCTGCCCGAAGCCAGCTACCTGCCAGCCCTGCCCGCAGCATGACCGTACAAGGGCACGGACACGGCTCCTGCCGCGGTCCTGCCCCGCCTGCGCGCCTCCCCGGCACCCCCCAGCACCACGGCCACCCCGCTGTGCCACGGCCACCCTGCTGTGCCACGGCCACCGTGCAGCACCACGGCCACCATGCAGCACCACGGCCACCATCCTTCCCCTCGCAGCCAAGGACACGTCAGGGCTTCCCAGGAAACCAGTCCCCATGGGCTGCTCCAGCCGGAGGGCACGGCCACGCCAGGGACATCCGCGCCAGCCAAGAGGCTGAGCAGGCAGGGACGGGGATGAAGCTGGTCTCTGGCACAGCCTGAGCCGGGCAGCGGGCACAGGGCACCCCTGCCATGACGGACACCGCGCGCTCACCTCCAAAGGCGCCCAGAAGGAGCTCAAAGTCCATTGCGTGGCTGGGGAAGAGCCGGGAGAAGGGCACATCGCGGCGTGGGAGGCAGATGCCTCGAGGCGCCGGGTGCCAGGGGCAGGGGCACCGCGTTCTCCCCAGCCTGACGGTGCCCGTCCCGCCGCCAGGTCTCCCAACCGCCGCAGACATGGCAAACAAGGGCCCCGCCTATGGCATGAGCAGGGACGTCCAGTCCAAGATCGAGAAGAAGTACGACGACGAGCTGGAGGACCGGCTGGTGGAGTGGATCGTGGCGCAGTGCGGCTCCACCGTGGGCCGCCCGGAGCGGGGCCGCCTGGGCTTCCAGGTCTGGCTGAAGAACGGCATCGTAAGTGCGGGGCCGGGTGCCCGGGGCCGGCAGCGAGCGGGGCACGGCGAGCGGGGCACGGCGAGCCCAGCCTCTCCTCTGCTCTCCTCTCCTCTCCTCTCGTCTCCTCTCGTGTGCCGCAGGTGCTGAGCCGGCTGGTGAACAGCCTCTACCCGGATGGCTCCAAGCCCGTCAAGATCCCCGACACCCCCCCGACCATGGTCTTCAAGCAGATGGAGCAGATCGCCCAATTCCTGAAGGCGGCCGAGGACTACGGGGTGGTCAAGACGGACGTTTTCCAGACCGTCGACCTCTTTGAAGGTGCGGGCAGGAGGGTGGGGGGGCGGCTGGGGTTACGGGGGGGACCGCGCCGCGCCCGTCCTCACGCTGCTCCGTTCCTTCCCCTCGCAGCCAAGGACATGGCGGCCGTGCAGAGGACGCTGATGGCCCTGGGGAGCCTGGCGGTCACCAAGAACGACGGCAACTACCACGGGGACCCCAACTGGTTCATGAAGTAAGTGGGGGAGCGCGGCCCCGGCTGCCCGGCAGCGCCGTGGGGCGCACGGACACGGGATGATGAGCTGTGGGCTGGGAAAGGAAGGGGGTCGGGGCACCCCACGGTGCTGGGAGCCCTGGGGATGAGGATCCAGCACGACCCGTCCCTCCGCCCCGCAGGAAGGCGCAGGAGCACAAGCGGGAGTTCACCGAGAGCCAGCTGAAGGAAGGCAAGAACGTCATCGGCTTACAGATGGGGAGCAACAAGGGCGCGTCACAGGCGGGGATGAGCTACGGGCGGCCCCGGCAGATCATCAGCTAGGCAGCCCCCTCGCCANGCAGCCCCGCACCCGCCCCGCGCCACCGCCGCAGCCAGCCCTGCGAACGGGGGGAAAACGAAAATTGGCCTCGGTTTTGTACTTCGTTTTTGTCAAAATTAAAAGGTTATTCATCTAGCGCGGCCCGAACGAGGTTTTCCTCCCGCTCGTCCCCTGCCGGGAAAGGCCAAGCCGCCCCCTGCCAAAGCTGCTCAGGGCACTGCGGCCGCACCGGCTCCTCCGGGCAGCTCCAAACCTGGGCGAGCCAGCGCTGGGCACGGGGCTCTCCCTGCTCGGTGCCACAGGCTCTGCCCGAGCACCAACAGCCCTGCCCGGAGCAGCCGTGGCTCCCTCAGCTCCTGGGGAGCAGCCCCAGCACCTCATCCCGGTGTCCCTCCCGGTGAGGAGGCGCTGGGCGGGCAGGGCCGGGATGGACGGGGGGGAGCGAAGCTTTTGTTTTTCTTAAGGCTTTATTTGGAAAGCTACACAAAAAGGGCTTCGCCGATTAAAAAACACACCCCAGCTTTAAAAAAATAAACCGACCAACCCAAAGACACGTGAACAAGCCGCCGCTGCTCACCACCCCTCGCCCATGAGCCGCTGCCAGAGCAACTCAACCTCCCCGCCCTGGTGCTGCCACCAGCCTCGGCCCGGAGGCAGAGGTGGGGAAGCGGCCGCAGCTGGCACAGCCTCAGCGCCGCTGCCGGCCCCGCGCTGCCCCTGAGCTGGGGGTACCAGGAGAGCCCTGCCCTGCTCCTGCCTCCCCAGCCGCGGGACTGGAGGAGGAGGAGGTGGCAGGGTGAGAGCGCAGCGTTCAGGGAGCAAGCGCTGGCTGGAGATGGGGAAAAGGCTCCTCGATTCCCAGCTGGGCAGAACGGGGCAGCGGCAGCTCCCGGCTGTGGGGTCGCTGCCGGCACAGGCAGCTGCCGGGGCGCTGCCCCCCTTCCCAGGCTCACGCTGCAGAACGGGGAGAGGACACAGAGCTTCTTCCCGGCGCTGCGAGGCCGCGGGAGCCGTGCCGGGCAGGGGGCTCCATGCCAAGCCCCTCCAGGCTGCTGTGCCCCCCAGTCACTGCCACAGGAGCCCCGAGCACCGCGGCAGGACGGGCTCCACCAGGGACGGGTTTAAGGCTTGCTTTGTTTTCCAGAGCGAGGGCCAGGGATGCTCCCCTGCCCCCGCCAGCACTCTCTCTCTCCTCCTTTCCGAGCCGCTTCCAACGCCGCCACTGTCTGCAGGGCACGGGGACGGTCCCCGGTGCTCGGGAATGTCTCTGCTGCCCGTGCTGGGGAAGGACGTACCGGGAAGGAGGGCAAGGCTGTGGCCCAAAGCTGCAGCTCCCGCTAGCAGGCCTGGAGCTCCCTGTCCTCCGCCAGCAGCTCGGTGGGTGTCTCCCGGCCCAGGTACCCCGCCGGGGTCGGCTCGGGGAAGCTGGCGGCTTTGCCGCCACCGGCAAGTTTGGGGTGGGTGGGCGTCCAGGACCCGTCCTGCCCCTCGCCCTCCTGGGCAGGCTCCGGGCGCTCACACTCCATCTCGACGTCCTCGACGTCCTTCTCGCGGTAGAGCGGCACCGACTCCATCTCCAGGCCGCTCTCCAGGGCTCGGTGCTTCCCTCCCTGCGGGTACCACCTGCAGCTCAGGTCCAGCCCCACGCTGCTGTTCCTCGTCAGGCAGACCTCCAGCAGGTAGTAGAAAGTCCAGAACACGGCGAAGCAGCCCAACAGCAGGAGGGTCTGCGGAGGAGGAAAACCCCTTGAGAAACCGAAGCCCTCAGGCTCTCCAGAGAGGGCAGGGTGCCAGGGTGCCAGGAGGATTCCCAGCAGAGAGGGCAGGGTGCCAGGCGGATCGGCGAGGCCAGGTCCCACCTCTCTGGGCCCTCCTGCAGCAGAGGACGGGGCTGAGGCGCAGGCAGCTCACCTTGAGGGTGTTGGCTGTGATGGTGTAGCGCTGCTCCTCGGGGATCTCCAGCCCCGGAGGGCAGGGCAGGGAGAAGTCGCTGCTCAGGTATTGCCCGCTCATGGCCTCCTCCAGCAGCCTGGGGGGCAGAGACGCCCGTCAGGGGCCCGCAGCCAGGCCAGCCCTGCTCACACAGGGTCCCAAATGCCCCCGAGGGTCCGGAGCTCCTCTTCCTGGGTCAGACCCAGCCAGCGGAGCCGTGTATGGAGGGCAGTAACACCGCCCCAGCCCAGCAGCACCAGCTCAGGGACTCCTGATCGCGCCCCTTAGCCCTCCACCTCCAGCCTCCCCACCACGACAGGCTGTGGCTGTCCTACCTCTGCCGCTCCTTCATCTCCGCCGGGGACCAGGAGGAGCCGTACAGGGTCAGTTGCCACTGCTTCAGGGTCCCAGGCCTCAGGCTCTCGTCTCCTGGGGAACAAAGAGGTTGGAGCAGCGCAGAACTCAGCGGTGGCAGCCCGGGGGCTGAGCTGGAGGCTCCCCAGGAGCTGCTGCCACCTCCCCAGGGGAGCCCCCGCGGGAGCCAGGACGCACCGATGTCCCTGACGAGCAGCCGGTACGTGCCCTGCGCCTCCTCGCCCCAGCACCGCACCGTGGAGAAGGTCCAGTCGGCAAAGCCGTTGGGGTCCCTGCCAGAGGGTGAGGAGGAAGGAGCCGTGAGTGAGAGCTGAGCAGGGCTCCTCCAGCCGGGCTGGGTGGGTGTCCCACACCCTGCGCCCCGCGGTGCTTACGAGTCCATGCTCCTGGTGGTCCCGATCAGGGACATCATCCCGCTGGGGCAGAAGAGCCGGATCTCCAGGTTGCCGCGGCGCGGGTGGGTGATGGTGACGGCCACGGCCACGTGCTCCAGGGTCCTCATGCCCGAGAGCTCCAGGTCGGCGGCGCTGACTGCGAAAGGGAAGGTTGGGCTGGTCAAAGCTGGTGGCCACGAGGGAGTTCTTGCTTCCAGCCAACCCCAGGGGGCTGCTGGGCCACCTAACGGCTGCTCCCAGCCCCTGAAGATAGCAGAGGAAAGCCGGGCACGATGCCTCCAGCCCGAGGAGCGGTGTCACCCCTCCGTCCCTTTGCCAGCCCAGCCTGGCCGGGCAGGGACAGGAGAGAGGGAGAGCCTGTTCCCAGCGCCTGCCCAGCACCTCCTCAGCCTGCAGGGACAAGAGGAGGGACGGGACCACTTGTGAGGGGCCTGCCGAGCTCCAGACCCTTGCCAGGGCTCTTCTGCTCTGGGAAGGAGGCTCTGGGTACTGCCAGCCCCCCTTCGGGGCAGCGAGGGGCACAGGGCCAGGCCCCCGGGGCAGCCTTGGTGCGAGAAGCTGTGCCCAGCCAGAGCGCCAGGCCCTGCCGAGGGGACCAGGAGGGCTGAGGGCCAAATGCTCCTGCCCACTGGTAGCTGCCGGAGCGGTGCCTGGTTTCTGTGGACAGAGGCGGCCAAGTCGGGAGCTGGAGCATTCCCTAAAATGGTCAAAGGCAGCGGAGCGGGGCTGGCCACGGCCCAGCCTGGCCACGATCGATCATGCCTGTCTGGCTCCTCAGAGACATCACTCCATGGGATGGAGCGATGGGGAGGGGACCACAGCAAGGGACACAGATCCCCTGGGGCAGGGTAGTGGGAAGAGAGAGGGAAAAGCCCAGGCAGGCCAACACTTAACCCCTTGGTGGCCAGGGCTCCCACTGCCAGGCTGTTGCCGTGTCCAGGCGTGCCCTGCGCCAGCGGGAACGAGCTGGATCCCCGGCCCTGGTGGGCACCAGCACGTGCTCTCACGTGCACGCCTGCTCCTGCTCTTACCGTTCCAGGCGACCTCCAGCTCCTGCGGGAGCAGCGGGATGCTCCTGCCCTCCTTCAGCACGGGGCTCACATAGGAGGCGAGGTACGGGACGGACTCCCAGATCTGCCGGGGGAACGGCGAGAGGATTTGGCACGAGGCTGCGCCCTCCCTGCACCTCCATCTCCCGCCGCCCTCGTGAGCTGCTCCGCTCTGTGTGCAGACGTGGGCTCAGCTCGAGGCCACACCGGGCCAGCCCCGGGCACAGCGGGGCAGGGATGGCAGCAGAGCCCAGGGGAAAGCAGCAGGAGCAACCTGAGGGTCCCTATGAAACAGGGGCGCTGCTGGCAAGCAGCCCGAGCTGGCACAGCTACACAGCGAGCACCGAGCGGCACCGGAGCGTGCCCTGCTCGCCACGCGGCCGGAGCACAGGGACGAGGAGATGGGGCCACCCCTGCTCGCTCCCAACCAGCTCCCTGCCAGCGAGAACAGCGCGTTCCCTTGGGGCACGACGCCCTCCCGAGAGAGCCCCTGCACGGGGAGGAAGGTGCTGGAGCTGGAACTCCCCGAGCCATCCATCAGCGCTGTCAGCCCCCGCCGGCGAGGCCAGGCTCTGGCCCATGGCTATATATAGTGCGGAGAGCGGCAGCTCGGGGGCAGCTTTTGGGCCAAAAGCCTCATGACTTCATACCAAAAGCAGCCTCGTGGCGAGGGCCGGGGGATGACGGCCGAAGCGCTGGCCCCGAACGGCAGCGGCAGCGTCACCCCACGGCGTGGCTGCCGTGGGACCCTCCAAGGAGTTACCTTGGCCGCGTTCACCAGCCGCCAGGCGTTCAGCAGCCCGAAGCCGTGCTGGTGGCTGTGGCTGAAGCCGGCCCGGTTGGTATCCCACTTGGCGTGACGATCCTCGTACTGAAAAGAGACGCGGGAAACTCTTATTACCCCGGGGAACAGCGGCAGCCCCACAAACCCGGAGCCGAGGGAGCCAGGCCTGAAGGGCAGCAGGCTCAGGAGCATCCCGGGGAGGCAAATCCTCATGGCCTTATTAGAAAGAAGCAGGTTGACCTTTGTTTGAAACAAGTCCTGGGACAACCAGGCTCCCTGGTTCCTCAGAAAGGAAAGCAAGCAGCACGAAAGGGCACAGATGCCTCTGCTCTGAAACATCCCAGCTGCTCCCCATTGCTCCAGCCACTGCCAGCGCGACGGCAGAAGCCTTGGGGACCAAGGCCTTTAAATCAACAAGGGCTGGGCCAGGACAGACCCAGGTCCCATCGCTTCTCGGGCGGCAGCGCTCCAGCAGCGCTGGCTGGAGGGTGGAAAACGCTGCCCCGTGCCTGGGCGAGCCCAGCGGCAGCAGGACGCGGAGCCCCGCTCCCCAGAGGTGCCGCAGGAGCCCAGTCCCCAGCCTGAGCCGTGCTCCTGCTCGTGCTCCGCGCAGCGAAGCTCTGCTGGAGTCGAGGCTGAGCGCAAAGCGGAGCTGGTTTCACTGCCGAGCTCTCCGGGGTGTCTGCTGCCAAGAGCCAGACCCTCTGCAGAGCCCCGGGACGGCCGGAGACAGAGCTCGTCGCTCTCCCCTTGCCCAGGCAGCCCCTCGCTCCGCGCGGCCCAGGCTCACAGCGAGCCCTGGAGGCATTCCTGGAGCAAATACCCCATTTATTATCCTGACGGAGGAAAATGCCTCAGCCGCATTCCTGGGAGGAACGAGGGGTGAGAAAACGCAACGGCTTTGCTGGGAGCCAGGCAAGCGAGAGATTTATAGAGGGGCAGGCAGACAGAGAAGGAGGGGCTGGGCAGGGCCTCGGCCGTCCTGCGGCAGCCCTGGAGGGTGGGAAGTGGGGAGTGCCGCTCACCTTGGTGGCGGTGAAGACGATGATGTGCTGGACGTCCCGCCAGGTGAGGCACGGCCGCACCTGCAGCATCAGCGCGATCATCCCGGCGGCGAGCGGGGCGGCAGCCGACGTGCCGGTGTGACCCTCCGTGCAGCCCGTGCCCTTCTGCAAGTCCCAGTCTGTGGTCACCTGCCGAGAGAGGGGAGAGGGAGAGGTGCCTCCTGTCACGCCTCCGTTTGCCAGGACAGGCACAGGAGGAGCTGAACACGCAGCCCCAGCCCTGAGCTGTGCCCTCGCCACGCCAGTTCCCCCACAGCCCACGCTCAGCCTGCTGCCAGCACACCAAGGCCCAGCATCCAGAGCCTGACCTGCTCTGTACGTGAATGTGAAAGCTCTGGGGGTGCACAAGGATTCCCTGTGCAGAGCAGAGGCCCTAAACCCTCTCCCTGCAGGAGCCGCGGCTCATCTGCCCGTCTCCCAGCCCCCTCTTGCAGTCAGGGAGCAGGAATGCGCCGCACACGAGCTCATTTTCTCTCTGTAGTGGCCGAGCTCAGGCTGGGAGACAGGAGGGGCAGCCAGAGATCCCTCAGCCAAGACGAGAACACAACAACAAGAGCAGGGCAGCAGCGGGGGGAGAGGTCAGGGATTAGCTGCTGGAAAGCCTGGAAACATTTCCCAGGCAGTTCCTGGCTGGGCCGTGGGTACCCAGCACAAACCAGTATGTGGTGGGAAGGACAACGCAGCAGCTGCCCAGTCGAGAAGGACAGCCCAGGCTGGGAGCTGGGATCAACCAGCCCAGTGCGGGGCTGAGCAGACCCCCCTGGCTTGGAGAAGCGATGAACGTGGATCGTTTCCTTCAGAGAGAGCAAAACTGGGCCTGAATTACGCAACTCTGGGGGGAAACTCCCGGCAGTTCCCGTACGGGACCTTCCTCATCTTTTCTGCTGACTGCAGCGTGACCCCAGCGCAGCCAGGCTGCTGCAGAGCGACTCCCCGGGGCTGTGCCGGGCACCTGGGGACTCAAAAGAGGCACCGGGACGTTCCCAAATGAAGCCACCTCACTGCAAACCGAATGTGCCCGTGTCACCGTGCTCCCTGCGGGGAGACAGCCTGTGCTGCCAAGACCTGCCGCCTTCTGCGCTCGAGTCCGGAACACCCTGGCGGCCGTTTACGACCCCAGCCTGCAAAGAACACCCTGAGCAGCGTAAGCGTTCAGTAGGAAATGCTGCTGGAGCCTGAAGCCGGATTAAATTCTTCCCATTAAGGAAACCACACAAAGTTTACAGTCTGGTACCAGGCAAGAGTGCGGCAGCCGGCGGCTGAGCGCTTAACTCCGGCATCGCCGGAGCCCAGAGCAGTGTAGAAGCAGAGCAGGCTCCAGAAAGAGGGGTGTGGAAACGTTACCCTGGCCCAGGGATGTGAACAGAGCCCCTGCAGGGAAGAGGGCAGCTCCCGGGCACCCGCCGTGCCCAGGCTGCATGGGGCATCTCAGCCGGGACGCCGGCTCCCACCAGCGCTGGAAATGAAGGGGTGTAGGAGACTCGTGGCAGCAGCAGCAGCAGCAGCAGCAGCAGCGAGCCTGGGGGAAGCTGGACACAAACCCCAAAGCCTGTAACCCCTGGCGAAAGTGCAGCAGGGCTCTTGCTCGCCCGTCGGTTCCTTTTTTCCTGGCGCCGGTAGTTTCCAAACCAGCCTGGGACAACTGAAGCGATTTCTGCAAGGGAAACTGAGCTCCCTTCTGGGTTTTTTCTCTGCGCCGTGCTCTAGTCAGGCAGGGGACCGGCCCCAGCTCTGCCCTGCAAGAGGAGCCTGGGGTGTTCCAGACAGGCAGTCGAGGAACCTGGGCTCACCCTGCTCCCCCAGGACGCAGGGAAGCCTGTTTGACAAGCCTGGGTTCATCACAGCCGCACGTCCCTGCTTGTGGGAGCACCCTGGGCACTGTCCCTTGTCCGTTGGGCCCCCCGAAACCCCCGAGCTGGTGCTGATCCCCCACCGAGACCTCGCTGCCTCATCAGTGCTGCCAGGAAAGCGCCTTTGGGAACTGCCCGCCCTGACGGGAGATCCGCCTGGTGCGTCTCAGCCAGGGACAACCCAATCACGCACAGTCCATGGAGCTCAGGAGGCTTCCCCAAGGGTGGGCTGGGCTCTGCAGCCCCAGCCGGCACCGCGGGACGGGCACAGGGCACAGCCCCAGGAGCTTCCAGCCCCCCGGTAGCTCCAGCACCAAGGGAGGGACCAGGCCAGGTCAGGGAAAACAGCCCCGGCTGCTTGGCTCGGGCTAAAAGGACATCTTGTTGACAAGAAGCCGCTTTTTGGCAAGAAAAGGAAAAAGCTGACAAAAATATTCTGCAAAACTCAGCTGGGAGAGGCGCGCGCGCCAGAACGGAGGCGGAGCGGGGCCAAGCTGTTTAGAGAGCCCGGCGCTGCTCCCAGCGCCCCTTCTGGTGCTCCTGAATCCCTTCGGAGCAGGGACGAGGCAGGGGGGCTGAGCAGAGGGGGTCACAGCCCCCCAGGGTTGAGCTGAAGCCCCCCAGGGTTGAGCTGCAGCCCCCCTGGCCCCTTCCTCTTCAGGAAAGCCCAGGGCAGCACCGGAGTCTGGCTCCAGGCTCCCTCCTCACCACGCCAACTCGAGCAGAGCTGGGCTAAAGCTCATCCCCTGCTGGATGACATTTTGGGGGGTCACCGAGCAGCCCCCAGCCCCGGATGTGCTGGATCCCGGGGCGCGGATGGGAGGGCACGAGCCTCGCGGGGTACTCACGATGCTCCTCATCATCTTGTCCCCGCCGCTGAAGGTCACGGCCAGCATGGAGGCGCACTCCTCGGCGTAGAACGGCATGGAGCCCGTCTCGTCCACCGCGCCTGCGGAGGAACAGAAGGCGGCGGCGGCGTGAGGTCTGCCCCGTGCTGGAATCGTGGGGCGATGAGCCCCGGAGGGCCTGTCCTGCCGCCCGCGTTGGGAGGAAGGGGCCGGGAGCCGCGCGCGCTCACCTATCGTGACGGTGTAGATGGAGTTGGCGTAGCCGTCGTAGTTGCAGTTGTCGCTGTGCTGCCCACCGTTGCCGCTGGCCACCACGAAGATGCTCCCGAAGCCGCGGCGCCCCGCTATCACCCCGTGCTGCAGCGCGGCCTGGCGAGGAGGAACCCCTGATGCTCGGGTGCTTCCTGAGCCTTTCCCCCGCGGAGCACGGAGAGCTTCTGCCAGCTCCAAGAGCTGCGCTTGTGCCCCGCGGCCCCGGCCGGGACCGGTTTTTACCTTGCCCAGTTGATGGGGGCCATCCACGGTCTTCCCATCGTCGTCTGGACCCCAGCTGCAAAGAGAGGCAGCGGGAAGCGATCGCCACAGGGGTCGCAGGCAGCGACTCTGACCCCGCTCGCGGTGAGCTACAAGCAGCCACCAGCTGCTCCCAGCACCACAACATGGAACGCAGGGCGCTGCACCTTCCCAGCCCTCCAGCCGGCCGGGATCTCGCTGTCCTGCGCGCGCTGCGCCCCGGGTCAGGCTGCAGGGGCCAACACCTTGGATTTTTATTGATCGACCAGCTTGCTCGGCCAGGGCATGGTGCCACCAGCTCTCCAGCAACAACAACACTGGCTCAGCCGAGAGGCGCGTCACGCTCGCAGGAGCCTCGGCAGTGGTGCTGGTCTCGGTGCCTCGCAGGACGGGAGGTGGAGGGAGGGAGGGAGCGCCCAGCCCTGCGCTGTGACCGGTGGGCTGCCCGCGGCGCTCACCTGCAGCTGTAGATGTCATTGATCTGATAGTGCTTGTTGAAGGCGATGGCCTCCATGCTGTCAGTCAGGGGCCCATCCAGCACGCGGATGCCTGCAAACCACGGACCAACGTGACCAAAGAATCACACAACCAATTAACAAGGTTGGAAAAGCCCGTAGGGATCATCAAGTCCAACGCGTAACCTATTCCCTAACCTATCGCCAACCTATTACCCAATATCATCTCATCATTCCATCATCTAAATCTCGTCCCAGGTGGATCCAAGCAAAGCGACACCTCGGCAGTGCTGGGCCGGGGACGCCCTGACCCAGCCCGACGGACGTGGGTCTCCCGGAGAGAGAGAGCGAGCGAGGCACCCGCGGCGGCTTTGGCACCTGCGATGCGGCTCCCGTAGGCGACCCCCACGGTGCAGAAGCTGTTGTTGGGCACGGCGGCGATCTCCCCGGCGCAGCGCGTCCCGTGGTGGTTGCCGTTCTCCTCGTCGGGGTGAGGCATAGGGTCGGGATCGTTGGAGTTCAAGTCATAGCTGCCCTCTGGGCTCTGCAAACACCGCCACGCTCAGGACTCGGGCTCTGGGCACAGCCTGGGAGCCACGGGGCCTCGGAGCTCAACGCTGCTGCTGCGGGAACGGCGCCGGCAGAGGCAGCGCCGGCAGAGGCAGCGCCGGCATCGGCTGCGGCTCAGGCCAGCTCTTTTTAGCTCCCACGGGTCTCGCAAGGGCTGGTAACCCTGAAATCGGGGTGCAAAATCTCCCGGGGAAAGGCCTGCTGCTGGCACTGCCCGCTCCCGCCGCGCTGCCCGGCCTCCCGCCCGCCCCCCACGGCCTCTCGCCGCGGCGGTGCCGGCACTCACGTAGTTTGGCTGGATGTCTTTGATGGTGTGCTCCACGCCGTCGTCCACCACCACCACCGTCACGCCGCGCCCCGTCACGTTGCGCTCCCAGACGCCCGTGACGTTGATGTCCTTCCCGGGGCTCTTGCGGTTGTTCTAGAAGCGCCAGAAAGGGACAGCGAGGGGTCAGCGAGCGGCGAGGAAAAGGGGGCTCCTTGAATTTCACGCGGAAAGCACCTTCAACTCAAAGCCCTTCAACGCGGCTGCGGCTTCTCCTCTAGAGCTGTAGTGAATGAGCGTCTCTAGCTCTTGAACAATGCCCGTCGCACTCAAGATTCCATTGGATTCCCTTCCGAACAACAATCAGACGCAACATTTCGCCTTTTGCAGGATCCAGCGGAATTCAGGTTTGAGATAACGACTGGGTTTTTCAAAACACGATTTGAATTAAAAATAAATCAATCAGCGGGGAGTTACTGCCTGCGCCGAGAGCGTTACTAAATTGCACTAGACCAAGAGAGCCACACACGTAATTCCCAGCTACGAAACGTTTCTTCCCTAAATAAAGCACAGGTGAAAGTTTCCAAGAACTACAGCTCAAATTCAGTATTTCCCAGAGATAAGAGCAGCCAGCCAGGAATATGTGCAGGCTGGGAAGGGTCACAGGCCAGCCACGGGAGTCGCGTTTGATGCGGACAGCCAGCAAGAGCCGCTCGAGGCTCCACGCGCCAACCAAAACCCCTCTGCCCGTCTCGGCACTGCCGGAGCGGGGCCAGCCGCGGGAGCTGCCTCCTCCTGTTATCAGCGCGAGCAGAGGGCGAGCTCCCGGCTCGCTTCCTCCTCACGTGACGGCGGCCTCGAGCCTGCCGGGACGAGAGGAGCCGGAAACCCAACTCACCAGGTGCCACTGCTGGGGGTATTTGGGGTCGTTAAAGTGCAGGCTGCGCTTGGAGCGCTTCAGAAGCTTCTGTTCCGAGTGCCACCGCACGCTGTCGTGCTGTGCAAACAAAGTGTCCACCGACCTCCTTATTGCTTCGGGTTCGGCGGCCGCGCGGCCGTCGGGCTGGTAGCTGAAGAGGTAGTGGCCGCGGAGCTCCCCGACGCGACCCATGTTCACCAAGCCCGCGGTCCGGGCCAGCTCCTCCGCCCGCTGCTCCAGCTCCTCGTCGGGCGCCTCCAGGCTGACGGCCCAGGTCAGCCGCGCCGAGCCGGAGCCGGAGCCGGAGCCAGAGCCGTGCCGGGTTGCTCGCACGGCAGCGCGCTCCCCGCCACCGGCCAGTCCGTCCGAGGAGGCGAGGGAGACCCAGGCGGCGCCCAGCCAAAGGCACGTGCGGATGCAGAGCGTGGCCTCCATCCCTGTGCTCCATCGCGGCATCAGACAGGCGGGCTGCGAAGGGAGGGAAAGAAAACCCGTGAGAACCTCTCCTGATCCACGTGGATGTCGAGAAACACGGGCAGGGCGAGTGTCGGGAGGATGGAGCCAGGCTCTTCTCAATGACAGGACAAGGGG
>WEIS01065736.1:411-21844 GCA_013389965.1 Todus mexicanus
TGTGACATCAACCTGTTTCTCCATCCCATTCCTCAATTCTGACGTAGAAATGACTAGTGACGACACACACTGCCACCTTGTGTTAGAGTTTGGAACTGAAAAAGCCTGAGAAAAATGGATTTCACCAACATCCAGCTTCATCTGTTTTAACGGTTTGTTGGGTTTTTTGTTTTGTTTGTTCCACAGCTACTGTCCCTACATAAGAAGCCTCTCCACTTTTACATGACTAAGATCTCACTCAGGCTGTATCAGATGCAAGCTTCCATGATCCCAAGACACAAAGTTCATTCTCCTCCAGTAACTGATGCAGGTATTTTCAACTGTACATAGTTTTGCAGTGGGTGCTAAGTGGCATTGGTGTTACCTTTTAGGCTTGAGATCCTATTCCTCCAGCACGAGCAAATAAATACATACGCTACAATACTGGATCGATTAAAGAGTGAGGCTAAGCTATTAATCCCTTCTTCAACCTGAATTTGAGAAGAGGAGAAGTTGTCCTCTTTATGTCCCTGGACTATATTTTGAGAAGAGGCATTGCATCATTCTCTCTTTTAGAAGATGAGATTGCAGGCTCCTTTACCTCCAACAGCTGAGTATAAGCTGCGCTATACTCTGCACTAACAGCAAACACTGGGACAGAAGCTCCAGGACCACCAGAGGATATGAAGTTGTAGGTATCTCAGTGATTCATAGCCAGCCAATCCTCCTGCTACATCTTGTGCCTCACAGGGGACGTGGAAACGATTGTCTGTTAAACCTTCTCAAGTCCAAAGCTGAGTGTAACTGCACTTTGTCTTCCAAAGAGGTCCCAAGCCCAGTGGGTTTACCACAGAGAAATGTGTGTCAGCAAGTAGAAGAAAGAAAATGTGGAATGGTTCTAGAAAAGCATGTTAGTGGGGTTTGAAGCTGGACTGTGCTGAGTGGAAGCTCTATTTTCCTTCTTTTTTTCTTCGAGAAAAAGGAAGACTGTTATACTTTGGGTAAGTATGGCCACGTGAATGTAAGAAGAAAGCTTCTGTGGTCTCTATTGCCTCTGTTCTGATAAACAGTGCAGTATCAGAAAAACTTCTACAAGTGCAGTACACCTTTACATGGATCAAAATCCTAACTTACCAGTTTGCTTCTGTGCTGGGCAATACTATGCAACCTGTAAAATGTTACTACATGGTTAATAATTCACATGATGATAGCACTGAACCTACTTACTTGGTTTCTACACTGACATTAAATTGCTGATTTTTGTATTACCTCATTTCTTGCAATTTATCTATTGAAATATAAGCAGTACAGTAATTCACAGAATTCATAAACTTAGTTCCAGTATTCAGCAGGAGTCTTTCTTGCTCCAGCAGATAAGCTTTTCCCATCAGGTGAGCTGGCAAACAAGAATATGCTGAAGTTAAGTAGCTTTCACTAACTAATTCTGAGACAAGATGAAATATAGTTTAGAAAAACCTTTTTTTGGTTGTTGTTGTTTGTTTGTTTCTTCCCCTTCCCCACCCAAGCAGAAAAAAGCAAGACACAAGTCTTCTGCCATACTAATGTATTCCATCTTTCAAAAAGAAAGACATGATTTTAATATTACTTAACAATATGTTAAAAAAGTAGCCAGTTAGGCTTCAGTGTTAATACAATTATACACTCTATAACAGATTTGATAGTGTGAGTACTGTTCTTTTTTAAATTTTCTCATTCTGCAAGTATTCTTACACAAGCTGGCTACAAGTCAGGAAAAAAAATCAAAACACAAATAGCGTAACTTGTACACTCTTAAACAGTAGATTGTGAAAGAACTGAGGAAATACTTGTCCCATAAGAGCCTCTTTTTCATGAAGTCATGTCAGGAGAATTCTGGAGCAGATGAAAGCACAACTGACTAGGTCCATTCCTTTGTCAGGAGTCAGAATGACAAAACATAGCTAGATGCAGAAGTGACAGGAGCCACTGCAGATGATGCAAACTAGTATTTTGGCCTCCACCCAAGCCTAAGCAATTTAAAGTCTTTGAGGCCAAGGCATTCAGAAGGAGATGGAAAAGAGCTATTGTTCCAACTCCAACAGCATACAGCTACAATCAAGTAAGTCTCACTCACAGACTACAAGCACACAAGCTAACAAATTCAGGTAGAAAGTGGCAATTTTTCAGTCCGCAAGAATTATCAGGCCAAAGGGTTCAGTGCAGATCCACACAGCACTGGGGACAAGGCAAGGCAGCACTGGCTCAAGACCAGATAAGCTCTCAGCACAGCAGGACAGGTAAGTGGAGTTGTCATTCATTGATTCCTGCAGGGTTCCCTCCCCAAATTGTGTCATTTCAATGTGCAGCAAAGGTGGTTTTTTTCAAGCTAAAATTGGACCAGTTGATGGAAAGTCTCTGCCTCGTCTGTCTGGCAGAATCCAAGCAGAATCTGAAAAAAGGAAAAAAAAAAAAGTGATGAAGTGAAACCAACATACTCAAAATCAAACCACAAGTGTTATCCCTCTTTTCAAGAACAGCTCTCACTGAGAAATACAACATCTCTTTAAAAAATAATAAAAAACTAGGAAAAAAAAATCACTTCTCCATGAAACAAATACATCATAAACCAGCTACTTTAAACACCACTGCATTATCGAGAATAAGTGAATGAAGTAACAAGAAGACTGCATATTTAGTAGCACAGAAGGTAGCTGAATGTTAACTAGAAACAGAGGTGACACTGCAGTATTTACCGAACACCTTCCAACAACAATGAGTGGTAACGTGTATAGCAGAAGCATCTGTGGCATTGGACACTGCTGCTTCTCCTCTGAATACAGCGAAGTCACATCTGAGACAAGGACCTTGGGAAAGGAGATTTGCTCATAATGCAGCAAGTAAGTCTCTTATGCGTGGAAAAAGTGCCTTTAAAACAAAAATCCACTCAATCACTTTTGCTGAACGCAATTTATGGAAGAACTTTTGAAAAAGGTTGGCATGTGCCAGCCTTTCATAGAATCATCTAGGTTGGAAAGGATCTTAAGATCATCAAGTTCAACCTTCAGCCCTAGTCCACCATAACCATCTCCTGAAGTGCCACGCCACCACCTCCCTGTGCAACTCATTCCAATGGTTCACTGCTCTTTCTGTGAAGCATTTTTTTCTAATATCCAGTTTAAACTTCCCCTGGTGCAACGTGAACCCATTACCTCTTGTCCTCTCGCTATTCACTAGGGAGAAAAGGCCAACACCCGTCTCACTACAGCTTCCTTCCAGCTAGTTGTTGAGTCTGATGAGGTCTCCCCTCAGCCTCCTCTTCTCCAGGCTGAACAGCCCCAGTTCCCTTAGCCTCTCTATATAAGACTTAACTCTCTAGGCCTCTAATCAGTCTGGTTCCCCTTCTCTGTACCCTCTTCAGCACCTCAATGTCCTTCCCATACTGTGGTGCCCAGAACTGCACACAGTACTCGAGGTACAGCCTCACAGGTGCCGAGTACAGGGGCACTATCACTTCCCTAGTCCTGCTGGCCATACTATTCCCAATACAAGCCAGGATGCCATTGGCCTTCTCAGCCACCTGGGCACACTGCTGGTTCATGTTCAGTCAGCTGTCAAACCTCCAGGTCCCTCTCTGCCACACAGCCCTCCAGCTGCTCCTCCCCAAACCTGCACCACTTCTGGGGGTTGTTGTGGCCGAGGTGCAGGACTCGGCATTTGGCTTTATTGAAACTCCTGCTACTGACCCTGGCCCATTGATCCAACCTGTCCAAATCTCTCGGAAGAGCATCCCAACCTTCAAGCAGATGGACACTTCCTCCCAGCTTCATGTCATCTGCAATTTCAGTGACAGTTAATTCATGCTGAATAAATTATGGAGGCAAAGTGTAGCTTGTTTAGGCTAAAGGCTGTGTAACAGTCAAGATAGTGCACACACCACTCTGGAAGGCTGCACAGTTTCTGTAACAACTGAAAGCCAAAAAAGGGGAGCACACAGAAGGAGCGAAATAGAAAAGGTACAGTATAAAGTTAGAAGAACTACACTTCTGTTCTATGCTAAAGTCAGAAGTATTCTGCAAACTTAATTCTGAAGTCAAGGTGTAATTTGAGCATCGAACTATTACATCACTACAAAGCAAGAAAAGATGATGAATTAACAAACTGCCAGTAAAAAGCATGAATTCAGGAGGCCTGTGCAGCCCATTGCCATGGAGAGTTACTGAAAGAAGCAATGCTGCTAACCTTCTAAGCATTATGTGGAAAATTATCAAGTGACTGTTTGTTTGTTATAAAACCACAGCAAATGGGAAGAAGCGCAACAGCTTTATGTGTAGGGATTACAGCACTTTACCTTTTAAAATACTCCACTTCTCGCTCCGTTTCATCCATTTCCACGCTGTCTAGATCAATGTCTTTGGGTAGAAACACATCATCTACAAAGGAAAAAGGATGACACTATGTTGAAGATTCCATGGGAAGCGCGGAAGGAAAGAGGAAGAAGCTTAAAGAAGCTGCATTGAAGATGTTTTTGATAGACCTGCCTGAACTTTGTAGACTACTGGTTATTCATGTTCAGGTGAATTAATACGAATTTGTAACTAACCTATACTAGTACCTCTGCTTGGCCTTGTTAAAGTAAACTTGTTAAAGTTACACTGGGAACATGGAAAAGATGAATCAACAGTAAATGATCGCATGGGTTGCAAAAGATGCCATAAACCTGGAATAAACACAGGAACGGTCAAATTATACAATGGTTTGATGAATCAGACAGCTAATAAATAGCGTTCCACTGCCTGACATTTGTTGGCCTTACTACTAAGAAGGCACCTTTAGAAATGTTTTAAAGACGGAATTTATAAAGAAAAATATTTCAAGAATTCTAGGTCTGTAGTGCTGCTGTACTCCCTCTGGAATGTGGTCATCAGTCTGTGTCTGCAACAGTCTAAGTCATGCTACCTACAATTAGGAACTATTTTTAAAAATGTTTTTTAACACGTTTTAATATGGCCCACATTTAGGCCTCAGCTAAACAAAGTCTCTTCAAACTCCGTTGGTATATTGTACCAGGTATATGGAACCAGGTATATGGAACCATTGCAGTGGATGGTTCTCTTGTAGTTCAATAAATTCAGAAAGCATAAATTAACGTAGAAATCACTTCAAGCACTTTCCTCTTGAAGTCTCTTTTCTTCCTTCATATATGCTCCAAATGTCATTTCTGAAGTAGCTTCAGAACACACTCCAAAAAGGGCAAGACAAAACCTAAACACCTAGTACACATCAGCATCATCTGGAATCCTTAAAAGAACAAAAGATTCTCTTCTAAATGCATTCCTGGTAGTTTAAAATGTGCATATCTTGGCCATGCAACACACTCCTGAAGAACCAGAAAGCTCTGTAAACACAGGGCTTCCCTCTACCCCTATCTTTCTTCAGCCTCTTTATAACAAGGAATTAAAATACTCCGCGATCACACCAAAAGCAATAATGTTCACTGCCGTAACACTTCATTTTAAAACTCAGTTAAAAAAACCCCAATAAACTTTCATTATTCTCTTTTCACGTTCTTTCAATTACCCCAGCTCTGATTTTTTTCTTAGTCCATTGTTGTGCCTTCGTTAATTTGGTACAGCACCTCTATGTCTTTAGGAAATTACAACTAAATGAAAAAACCCCTCATATTACAGTATTTTTCTCGTAGTTCTAAAGTCAGAACTACTCAGAAGTTGCTATCCAGCCTTGACTCTGAGGACAGCAGCATGATTATCTCTCTAGAAACTCAGAAAGACGTCCTTACGTTTTTTCACATTTAAACATGAGTTTTCAGAAATTGTAACTATCCTTGATTTAAGCAGCAGGAAACAATGGCGAGAAGCAGAGGAGGAAAAGAAGCAGGAAGCTATCTGCATACTCCTGCAGTAAATACCCTCCACCACTCCCTTCAATAGTTTTCTCCATCAAATATCTCCAGTCTTCTCTTTCTGCTTCTAATTCAAGAGTCCTGCCTTGCTCCAATGACTCGAGTAAATTCTTCTCAGTAAATCAATAAATAAAAAACAAGAAAACCCAAGCACACCACAACACAGTATGCACAAGAACCCATTTAGCAGAGAAAAGGGTTCAGTGCTGTATCACTGCTTGATTGGCATGGAATGGAAACACTTAACAACAGAAGAGTTAAAAAGAAAGAGCGGGGGGGCTGACTCAACCCAACCATGAAACTGGAAGAACAAAGTTGGGCTCTACACCTCGCACCTGCAAAAACTCGCAATTCGGGTTACATTTTTGTAACCAAGCGTAATAAACGTGAGTATTCTGAAGCACTGGCAGAGCCTGCCAAAGCGTTAAGGCTTCGTATCTTGATGTGCTCACCAGACAGAAGGGCAGGGAGAACAGAGGTATTAATTCATTCTGCTGAACAGACATTTAACTTATGCTCTGTTACCACTCAGCTACCAGGTGATCCCAAAGGAGTGACCAGGTGCTCTAAGCAGACAGATGCCCATAGCACACAACGGCCACCCCAACTGGCAGTCCCAGTAGGCACCAAGCGCATGCGGGAATAAACTGGTGCCTGAGAATAGCGGTTTGATGAGTGTGCTCACAAAGCTGACCAGCTAGCACTGCATGTGCTTCCCACCGCTGCGATTCGATGCTTGATGTTTTCAGGAAAACGAAAAAATACTCTGAGGAAAATCCTGCAAGTGCAACTTGTTTCAGTCAACTCAGTCTTCTATGTTTTTATTATTTCTATCAGATAAATAAAAATGTTTCCAAGCACAAGCTAATACTCATGTGGAGAAAACACTCAGTATTATCAACTAATTCACATCCCAGTACGTTTTTCATTCTGTCAAATAAAAAAATTAAAAATTACATTCACAAGTAAATACAAAAACTTATATATGCAAGTAACTATTTCCACTGAGAAAAATGCATATTTATGTATGAATGATCATTCTTTGGCTGCAGAATCCCTTCATTATCCTTGCTCAAAGAGCAAGGCCAACTTTAGACTATACTCTTAATGCTATATGACAAACAATCTTGCTTTTCAAGAAGTTCAAAATGGATTTCAGCATACTATTGAATTATTTTAAAATACTTATTTTAAGCAAGATAGGCCTTAACTCTACCCCAGCTGAAGTCAGGACAGCTTTACAGAAGAGACTGGTTTTCTTAACAGACAAAAATTCCATACAAAACCAGCAGCATATTCTACTTTACTCATTCTTTAAAGCATCCTTTACTAAAACTATAAGCATCTCCTCACTGTTACCATTATACTGAGTTTTCCTGACACTAGTTTTTCCTCTAAATTACATTGGCAAGAATGACTGAAAATAAAGATTTCAAACTTCTAGCCTTAAATGGTAGCAATAAAAAACAAGCCAAGTTCTTCAACTTTCTTACATACTTACCAATGGAATTGTTGACTTTGTCCCCTTTTTTCTTCTTGTTTTTCTTGTTCTTGCCTTTTGGTTGAGGAGAATCTGCTAGTATAAGTTTATTATTTTGTTGATGTTCACTCGGTGAGGGGGATTCACTTGTTACAGGTGCTTTCTCTTCCTTTACATGGTTCAGCTGCTTCTTGTTGTTATTGATTAATTTCTTCTCCTCCTTTTTAGGTTCTGCAAGTGCTGGGAGCTCTGCTGCTTTTGCTTTGGATTCTATTTGGTTTCTAGTTTTAGTCTGAATCTCAGCTGCTTTGGGAGATTCTACAGGCTTTTTCACTTGTTCAGCACACGGTTTGTTTATCTGCTTTAGCTTCTGTTTGCTGTTTCCTTCTTTATGTTGATGCATAATATCAAGCAGAAAAGAGAGGGGCTCATGCTGCTTTACACTCCCCTCTTTCTGATAAAGCAGCTTTGAGTCTCTAGAGTTCACAGGATTGGGTAGTTCACAGCCTGTCTCTGAAATCGGCCTCTGTTCTGTATGATTCACATGTCTTGACAGTGGACCAGAGGAGGTTTCTATCTTTTCTGATTGCTCAAGTGTACCATTCTGAATGTCTTCAGGTGCATTTGGGACAGATTCCTTCACTGCCTGGCAGTTTCGAGTGAGCATGTCCACCTTCTGACAGTCTTTACTTGTTCGATCTTTCTTCTTTTTCTTTACAGCCTGCAACTGCTGGAGTTCCTGAAGCCGTTGTAATTCTTGTTTCAGTCTCTCCTCCTCTTCTTCCTCACGCCGCCTCTGTTCCTCAAGCAGCTGGTGATGCTCCCTCTCCCTGGCTTCTGCTTCAAGTCGAGCTTTTTCTTCAAGCTACAAAATAACAACAGGTTTACTAGAAGTGACAAATATTTGGAAATCCGATCTTAGGGATTAATAGTACTTTTCTCGTTATAAATCCTAAAATGTTAAGATACAAACATACTTAATCCAGAAGACTGCGCAGCAAGCAAATAACCATACAAAACCTGCCCTTTAAAGTACATTAAAATCCTTTCCATATTCTTGTTTTATATGTTTCCGTAACGTATTTGACGTGTTAATACCAACTGCTTATCTTCTCTTTGCTCCTGCTAAGCCTAACTCCATATCAAAGTTGTCTACAACCACAAGCACCTGCTGAAAACAGAACGTTCAGCTTCATTTTCTAAAAATTGGTGTATTACTAAGCTAACTCAGGTCTGTCTCATGCTGCATCATTTGTGTCCTTTTGCGCTATGGTAGCACAGTTGCTCAGTTTGTGTTCACTAACATCAGGAAGAGGGATTTTACAGCAAAACACTACGCACATTAAAGTTACAAATCGTCAAAAGGATGGTGAAGTTTGTTGTTGTCAGCCATAAGTTCATTTACCACATGAAACAAAGACACACGGGATTTTTTTTGAGCCATTACTGCAAACACAAAGGTTTGCTGTGCAGCACTGGTCTTGCACTATTAGCAAAAGGGGAGAGTCATACACTAAGGACAACACCGGCCATTTATTTTCTTGCACATTTACAAGTGCCTGTATGAGATTACTTCTTCACGGTTAGAGAAATTATGCAAAACCCCTTGTGAGAACCTTCTCTTTCTTATGCTCAAACTGCATTGCAAGAGCAAAGTGAATTTTGCATAGTGAATTTGACAACTCACTAAGCTCTCCAGTTGCTAGAAGAAACCTACAACATGAACATAAAGAATATAACTGCTTCCAAGAATGTAAATGCTCCCAAAACCATGGAAGCATTTAAATAATGCAGAATTAGTGCCAGCAAGGAAATCCACAAACAAGAAATATTTCCAGTGCAGTCACACAATGTGCTTACCAGAATTCAAAAACCTTCAGCAGCCCATCTCACTACACCTTGGATTTCACACCTAAGGCTGCTACTTAAACTGCAGTACAAAAAGCCAATTTCCTGCTTGTTCAACTTTTAAAAAAAATAAAATGTATTTCCTCTATTGATCCAGCAAATGCTGTTTTAAAGTAATTTCACCGTTACATGTTGGAGGTTTTTTAGAAATGCTTTTGCCAATTTTGCTTTCCGTTTGAAAGCAACCTGTAATGTTTTTCTGCTCCCTCTCTGCTGCTTGCCACTTCACTCTGGCTTGTGATAGACCTTCGCGCCATCATGTGGCACAACACTTAACCTCTTCCAGCCAGCACAGCAAGGTGCCCAGTGCAATCATTCCAAAAATATTAGATCTTGACTTTTCCTCTCTCATAAAAGCATTAGCCTCATGTTTCACTGAATCAATGAATTATTGTGGTTGGAAGAGGACCTCTAAGATGATGAAGTCCAACTGTCCTGCAACACCACACCTAGATATCTGTTAAATGACTCCACCACTTCCCTGGGTAGCCTGTTCAATGCTTGGCTATCCTTTCTCTGAAGAATTTTTTCCTAATATCCAATCTAAACCTTCCCTGGTACAACTTGAGGCCATTGCCTCTTGTCCTTTCACTTGGAAGAGGAGACCAACACCCACTTTTCTACAACCTCCCTTCAGGTAGTTGTAGAGAGTGAGAAGATCTCCTCTCAGCCTCCTTTCCTTCAGGCTAACCAACTCCAGTACCCTCAGCCACTCCTCAGAGGACTTCTGCTTAAATCCTTCACCAGCTTCGCTGCCCTCCTCTGGGCATGCTCCAGCACCTTAATGTCTTTCTTCTGGTGAGGGGCCCAAAACTGAACACAATATTGCAGGTGTGGCCTCACCAGTACCCAGTACAGGGGGACAATCTCTGCCCTAGTCCTGCTGGCCACGCTATTTCTGGTAAAAGTCGGGATGCTGTTGGCCTTCTTGGCCTCCTGCATACATGGCCAGCTCATATTCAGCTGGCTGTCAACCGGCATCCCCAGGTCCTTTTCTAATGGGCAGCTTTTCAATCACTCATCCCCGAACTTGTAGTGCTGCATGGAGCTGTTGTGATTCAAGTGCAGGACCTGGGACTTGGCCTCCTTGAACCTCATCCCATTGATCTAGCCTGTTCAGGTCCCTCTGTAGAGCCTCCTTACCCTCACGCAGACCAAAACGCCCACCTAGCTTGGCATCTTCTGCAAACTTACTGAGGGTGCCCTTGATCCCCTTCCAGGTCATCAATAACTGGCCCCAATATTGAGCCCTGGGGAACACCACTTGTGACTGGCCACCACCTGGATTTCACATCTCCTGGCTTCCTACAGAGATACTTTACCATAACCATCATCCCCATACAGAAACAGTAGTTTCCTATCTTCCCCCACACGTCAATTCTACAGAACGACCAATTACTTGACATTTCTGACACTTAGAAATGGCTTTCTGAAGTGTGGGAAGTTCCCGTATAAAGCTGATTTGCAACAGAACACATGGCAATGACATTGTGAGGCATCTTCCCAGTATACTCCACAACTCCTCAGGTAGCATTAGGACAGGTAAGCCAGCTCTGTATACACAAAGGGGCAGTGTACCACAAAGCACACAGAAAATTATACCATTATTATATCAAGTCAGTATGTGATGGCATTCTTGCATAGTGCACTGATTCAAAAACATGAGGTCTAGGATAAACACACTTTTATGTCTTACCTTTCTTTGCTTATGTCTGGCTCTCTTGGCTGCCCGAGAACTGCTTACTGGTTTGGTTTCAGAGCTGTTTATAAATTGTAGCAAGTCTTCCACCTTTCGATGGTCAACAACACTTTCCCTTTCCGAGATCTGATCCGGTTTCTTCGGCTGTTCCTCTTTCCTTTTTGTCAGGCGTAAACGAAGCTTTTCTCGCATCTCTGCATAATTTCTACTGGTTGGTGCAGCTGGAGGCTGAAGGACATGAGACACCAATGCAGTGACTAAATGTAAAAATTTCACTGACCTGGTACTTTTGAGACTTTGAAATGTAAGAGACCTTCAAGTAACTTGGAAGGTCCAAACATGAATACCAGACTCCTCATTGTTTATACGTGTACCTGAAGGTGTATTTAATGGGCAAGAGACCTGCCAGACTTGGTGCTAGCTTGTAAACTGTATTTTCCAACTGAAAGAATGACTTATCTTGCAGAGGAATGCACAAGCGGGAAGAGAAAGAAATACCTTTAAAAGCAAGAAAGAAGATTTCCATATTCTCTAGTGATCAATACAGCACATTTGAAAATCTGAAAGCAGCAGATATTTGCTGCTGTTTCTATATTCTGTGAAGTCCGTATCAGAGTTTGGGCTACGTGGGCCTCTGGGCTGCAATTGCAAAGGTTTGATTACCCTGCATGGAAACATGCCAGAACTCCCTCCAGCAGAGTCGCATCAATAACTTGTTAACGCCGTTGCAAGTTGAATCCTCGTGTCATGTTCCATTATCTATATTCCCATCCTCTGCTCCTGCCTCTCAAGTCCTCATTCCTCCTCCCTTCCCACTGCCTTACTCTCTGCCCTCCTGCACCAGATCTGGTACCCATCTGTTTGGAGCTACACAAGTTCAACTCATTAAACCAGCAAAGTAAAGCCTATTAAGTCCAAAATCCTGCAGTGTTCTGCCACTTCAGCAAAATGAGCAACTTACTGCACAGCCAGATGACTATCAAAGAGATCAACCACGGACATGGTGGGAACATGCAATGAGAAATGGCATCTCCTCCCTGCACCTTCTACCCACGGGGGAGGGGCTTTAAATTCTCTTCAAGCCCTAAGATGAAACTGCATCTGATCAAATACATGGCCAATAAATTGATCTTATACTTCAGATAGAGAAAAAAATGCCAGGCACTCAAGTTCTTCTAGTTAGATAATTATTAAAACAGACTATACACCGATTTACAAATGAGGCCAGTAGGAAATTAAAATGTTAACTTAGGAAAAAATTTAGTGCAGCAACTTAACACCTTTCAGTATCTCACTACTGCAAATGAAAAGATGTAATTACATGAATTCACTGGACATGCTACTAGTATGAAATTAACCTCAGGATGCTTCAAACAAAGCATTAAGCACTAAAATAAAAAATGCTTATACCCTCACGACTTTCCCAAAACACTCTTTAAATACAAACGTACATCAGTGCTTATCAAAATGCACCAGTAATGAAAATTGTTTGCATTACTCAGAAAATGCAGCTTAGGTTTTCCTCTGACGAAAGTATAATTTAAACTTACTAAACTCAAGTTCTAGGTAAAAATAGTTTCTATTTTTTATTTAAATCAAGTTCAGGAGAATACTTGGAGGATTCCTATTTTTGCAGATGGAAGACTAGCTCGTAAATTGCCATTAACACTTGAAAAATATCCTATATTAAGCGTACTTTTACCCAAACTCCTTGCTCTATTTAAAATTGCACTACAAATGGGTGCATGAATTTTGTCATGTAATTTAAATGGTTCAAAGCTCCTGCTTGCGGTTTCAGGCAAACATGGTATCTATTGTCCAAGTTAGTTACTTACTAAATCTTTTAGTCATTTTTATTGCTCTTGAATTGCTTTCAGCTGGAAAGGTTTGTTTCTATTCTTCATTTCAAAGAGAAAAACTACTTTCTAATCATGCTCCTTATACTACTTCTCTTGAATGGGCTCCAGTGCCACCCCCTTAGCTGCAATCTGATAAACCATATGAAATCAATGATGAGTAAGTGACAAAATTAGCAAATTAAAAAAAAAATTAAATTCAACAACTTACTCCTCCATGGCCGAAGAACTCACAGTAACAGCAGTCACAGTATTTTCCTTCCTTCTGATTCGTGGATGTTGAGGTACTGGAGCTATGCTCTGAACAGCTGTCTTCATCTTGGCTCTCCTCTCCATCATACTGTTGATGATCATAGGTGTTACTGTTCTCACAGCGATGGCCCTCGCAGTCAGGATCGCTACATTAAATTAAGAAAAATCTTATAAAAATAAACCGCATAAAACCTCTAGATTATCATAAATAAAGTGTTTGAAAGGTACATCTACCAGGAACGATGATTCTCAAATTGGGGTATTAGCCACCAATGATCCATCAAATCCTAACACCTTCATCCAGTAGTTGATCAGACTGGGTAAACGATCTATAAAAACTCTCTTTGTGACTTACTGAACAAGCAACCTAAAGAATGAGCTTTGGAACTGCTCATTCTGGCTTTAAACAGGTAAAATAGTTTCAGAGGTAGTGATTCTAGCTTTTAGACATGGAACGGTTTTGAAACAGGTGCCCATCTCATCACTTGTGGTCTGAAGAGAGCTGTGCTGTTGCAAAATACTCCTCATATTTCTAAAACCCCCTGTTTTTAGATGTATCCTCAAGCTCTTGACTTAAAGTTCAAGGTCAGCTAAAAAACAAATATTCCCACGGCTCTGTTTGCACCTTTATTTTCAAGGGGAAACACTAGCATGTCTCTTTGATAAGCAGGGACAAAGCAGGTTATTCCTTCCAGAGCTCTGCATAATGCTGCATCAAACATACCTACTGTCCAGTTCTAAACCAGATGTAATTATGCTTCAAAAGTAACAAGTATTTTTTAAGAAACCCACTCATCTAGCATTACTGTTTCTTTACTCTTATGTCAGAAAAGTGAAACCAGGCCATAACCTCTCTTATCTGCAAAACATATGTGAATCTTCTTTATAACCTCATTCCCCCAACTGCGCCTTGGAAGTTTCTCAAGAATGACTGACTAGGTGAGAATGAAAAATTGTTCAACTTCAGTATCTCAGTTAGGGAAAAGGCGTGCAAAACCCCAGTACAGAACAGGCAATACTGCAAACATCCCAACTAGTCAGTTTGAGCAGCCCTTGCATCACCGTTTGCTGCCTGTTGGGAGTTGGCGTCACAGTGTCCAGCGCCACAGTGGGGTAGCTCTGCGCTAGGGATGACAGACACAATCTCATAGAAATCAAGGCTTTGTTAGTTCTGTTGCTCAGTCACATTGAATGACTGGAACATAAGGCAGTTTCTCCCATTATAGCACATTACCATTTTATATAGACTGCAATAATTCTTTCTGGATTCTCTCCCAGTTCACTCCTTACAGGCGTTACCATTCCCTCACGGTAGAGTAGCATCTGGAGATGATGGCAAAATTGGATTTCTATTGCATTAAATAGCCTATATTCAATTCTCTCCCTGCACTAGGTAAGAAAGTTGCTTTACAAAGCTACAGTAATTTCTCAAGCATGAAAGAACAGTTACTTATTTTGAGGTATCATTAATAATACCAGTTCACAACAGAAATAAGGGCATCTTCAGAAGCACTTTCAGGTATGAATTTATGTAACTGCCTAAATCTTGCATCATCATCTGACAACTACTGCAGCAGCCTGGAGACTACACACATAGCAACCATGACCATAGCCCTACAGGTGACAGAGTACTCAGAGCCATGACTCAACTCTTCTCTGTGCTCTTCAGACAGAGCAAAGAGCTAGCACCATCGTCAGCCTGCCACAACATGTAACACTGCTGGAAAACAGCTTCAAACTCCTCCCAACCACCAAGATCTTTGAAAGCCTTTGGATACAAGAATATCCTTCCAAACTACAACCACTGTATAAATGGTGGGACTGACACCTAAGAAGTCTTAAGTGCAGTCAGGAAAATGTGTGGCAGGTTTCAAGATCATGTATGATGTTTTTATAGTCTGAGCTAAATCTGTCTACAGCTTCCTAACGTTTTCACAGCTTTTCATTTCTGCTTGCCGTGCAATGCCAAAATAACAGAAAACAGACACATCATGCAACAGGTTTGTGTCCCAGCAGCAGCAATCGCTACTGCAATGACAGAGTAAGAAAGAGTAGAGCTTTACTTATTTATCCCAGGTCATATTTATAACAGCAAGCAGACATTTGTTTTAAAGCCTCTAAACTCAGTAACTAGATTCTGCAACTGAAATCCTACTCGTAAAGTCTCACACCAAGTTTAAACACCAAGTATCTGAACTCGGCCTCATTTGCTGAGCACACAGACAGCTCTTCTTTCACAGTACAACCACCGGCAAAGGGGAAGAGGTGTTTGTATTTTGATTTCCCTTCTACTGTCAAAAAGAACGGTAACAATAACAACAGACTTACCTGCAGACACTTGGTGGGGCACTTACAGAACTGTCTGTGGTTGAAGTAGGAGGTGCAACGGTAGTAGGACAAAGACCTGAATGAGGATCCACAAATCCAGGGGCTGTTGCAGCAGTTTTGGGGAAAGAAGGAGCAGCAAGATTTGGAAGATGTGGTGTAGAGGCTGGAGACAGTGCAGCAGGAGACAATGAAGGAAGGGATGCTAAACTGGTAGGACTATTTCGTGGTGCAACTGGTGCAGAATGTCTGTGGTCCTCTTTATTTATATTGTGGAACACTTCACCTAAATCGGGGAAAAAAGAAACCACTTACTATTAAAAGTCATTAATAAGTCTAACTACCCAAACAATCAGAGACAGTGATAGATGTTCTCAGCTTCTGTAAAAATCAGCAGTATTTCAACATCTTTCTATTATCAAGGTCTTTTACAACGTTCTTTAATCCAGGAGTACTGAGACTGTAACTCAAGAGTAAGAACAACAGTACCTAATGAAAATCTTAACAATACATAATATTGCTGAAATAAACACATAAATCTTTATGGTTTGCTTAAAGTTCTATGTTCTACTTACCTGTATACGAACTATAGTTCCTTACCTATTGATGAGGGTCTCTTGGATGATACTTTGAACTGGTTGCTGCTTGACTGCACTGTAGTTGCTGTGCAAGAGACAGAAGAAGTGGCAGAAGAGGTTGCCATGACAACTTTATTAGCTTCCATAAAGGCATCCTGGAAATTGTACAGACATTTCTTCTTTGCAGCACTTTTTTTCTCTTTGCTGTCAGTAACTGCTGTGGCTTCATTGCTAGAAGTAGTAGGAAGTGCTTCGGGTCTTATTTCTGAGAGTGCTGGTGCTAATATATCACTCCCTTCAATTGAAACACAGAATAATTAAGAATAGTCTTTATGGCATGTACAATTAAACATTCAGTGATTTAGATGCAGATAAGCAAGAATATATTGTTAGTGTTGGCCTGGTAGAATTAATGAGGTGACCCTCCTTCCCCTTCCCCCTCCCCACCCCCAATAACACAGCTGTAACAGAAAGTGCTAAGAAGTTTAAGCGCAGAAGTCACAAACCTTAACATTACAATTTTAGGAACGCTACTGAATGTATGCTAACAATTAGCAAAGATGATACAGATACCTTTATCCATTTATTATTTTTTTAAAATTAAAATCTGACACCATCTTACATGCGAAGTACATAAACTTCAATAACTGAAGTCCAGGTTAGCCACGCAACAATTTTAAGCTGCAACAACATATCCTCCTATCAATACGACATCGCAAATCTTATCTTTACTAACTGGAAATTCCTGCTAACTACAGTAGCACCTTTCACGCAGGCTTGCCACTAACCATCTGTTGGAACAGCTACCCCTAACTACATTTGCAAATGGATGAGCTACCCTGCTGGGGAAGTTTTCTGGAGGTTTTTAATGCCTTTCTTTTTAAAACCACTGCAGCAGCTTGACACAAGTTACAGCAGATCAGTCTGAAAAAAAGCCAACACACAAAATCACGCTTCCTTCTTCATACAAGTCAAATAAAACGAGGTATTTTAATATGTGCTATGATGTGAGTGTTATTATTTCTCTTCTATTCTGTTTTTACTTTACCATTAGTATTTCCAAAGCCTTCCTGGTTTAAATTCATGTTTTGTTTGATTTCTGTTTCTGTCTTTTTGAATGACAACGCAGTTATTTCTATGCATTATAAAAAGTAGGATGAAGTACCATGTTACCAGGGGTCTTACGACCCTGTAGAAAAAGAGCAGGCCTTTGTGGCAGAAGAGCAAAAGTTAAGTTTCACCTTAGTTCCTATTTCTTTGCAACCCTTAACTTCTGAAGGCAAGAATACCTCTACAACAACTGTAGGTGAAAATCAGTGTGCTATTCTTTTGTCTTCAGCATCCTCTCCCCAATACATAAAGAATTTATTTTTCAGTTTTCAGCTCTACTGAATTAGAAATGGCAGCAATTCTCTGCCAGAATCACATCTTATAAAATCATGATGATGGAATCTACCATTCCTGGAAAAAAAGTGTCACACTCCATTTCAAAACATAAGGCTTTACTAGTCAGTGTGAAGTAGTAACGAACCCTCACCAGGAATTGTATCAGGCAAAAATGTAGCAGGATTCCAGTTCTTGTCATTCATCATCTCTGAACCCCAAAGACTTATAAATTTAGAGCTATTCCAATCTGGAGTGCTCCCAAAACAGCTTGGATAAATATGATCTTGGAGAGATGCATTGAATACTTGATGCTTGTTTGTATGATTCTGAACTGGAGCTGGCGGTAATGCCTACAAAAAGAAAAGAGTATTTTCCTCATTAATATTCTGTTTGCTTACACAGTAACTCCAACAGCAATATTCAAATGATAGTGTTTCAACTACGAAAGGCATTATAAAAAGTGCAATAAACAGCATTTCCTAGAATGATAAAAAGACCGGTTTGTAGATTTTTAATGCAGATAATATATTACACAGATTGTACGTACATCTATACGCTTTACAATCACAAACACTGCTTTAAGATTCAGCTAACCGATAAATACAGAAAGGCGTTCTCCAAAAATACTTGTGCTAATATATACGGGTAGGCCCTCATGTTTAATTAAAACCAATGTGAAGGTAGAACTTGTTAGGAATTACTACTTTCCAAAGCCCAAGCTGTCAAAACCAATCCTCTGTGACATGATTATCATTAGCACTTAAGACAATTATGATAAAGGGATTACAAACACCTCGGGATTGAAAATAAGCACAGTAGAAAAAGTAATAAAACATTCATCTGAAAATGAAATTTTAGAAGTGATTATATTTTTCTGCTTTTTTCCTCTCCAAGTATTAACAGGTTCCTGACTTTGAACAAGCAAGGAGTACACTCTTATTTTAAGCAACAACTGGGAAAAAAGGGAACACTTTTCCTTGGTTTACAGAGGCAAACCGTTCTGGCTCACCCCATTTCTTCTCGCTGAAATTGTTTATTCACATTTTAAAACGTAACTTTCTCCGTGAGACCTTGCACAATGCAAGCATTATATTCAATTACTGTTACCTTTAAAAAAGCCAAGGAAAAGTGAGTTTATTCTATTTTATTCTATTTTTGCACAATATTTGATGCAATGAAAAGCTACGCAGAAGTAAACAGAGATACTAAAAATAACAGCTGGGCCCAATGACGTTTTAGACACAAGTCTGATCACTCATGGTCAAGCAAACTACTTAAATACCCAGTCTCCTGTTTCTATACAGAAGGATTTTCATTATCTGACTAATAGTGAAGGTGGGAGGGGCTGGAATACCCTGAGTTAAAGAAAACTCGTATATGTGGGTAGAAAGAAACACTTCACAGGGCAGAACAGCCTGTCCATGATGAACCAAGCTTGATCCAGCAGGGCTTATTAGCTCATTCATTACCAGCTCTGCTGAATTCAGCTGGCTCTTCAAAGGCAAAAGCTCCCTAAAGCTTCAGCTTCCGCGGACGTCTTTACAGCTTCAGCACAACATAAATACATAAATACCCAGCTGGTTCAGGTGCTGTGCCAGAGCTAATAGATCTGGCCTGCATTACAAAGCCACTGAGCGCAAGCAGCCTGCTACTCTGCGTGGGGCTTCTGGTGCAGCCTTGACAGTGCACTGCAGATGTTCTGCTACACAAAGGTCTTCCCAAGGAAAAGACAGCAGAGAGCAGGGATGGGAGCTTGAGTAGACTGCTATAAGGGATGCAAGAAGAGCTCTGGAAGGATGGCAGAAGGTGAGGTACAACAGTTAGGGGTTTGAGAAGAATGGTTGTGGGCTGTTGAGAAATGGTAGGCTGGCACGCTGCAGTTACAGAACTGGTGCACTGCAACAGAGAGACGGAAGGAGCACCAATAAGACAGAAAGAAACAAAGTGGATGTTTAGAAGGCCAGTAAGAGGAAGTAATAGTTATCATAGTGAACTACTCTACTTTCCTTGCAACCACAGGATCACTGGACCAGACCAAAGGGAGACAACAGGAATATGTACCTAATGACAAAGGTTTTGCCCCTTTCAGCAGCATCCACAGTTCAACTGATTTAAACAGTATGTGAAACACTACCGCATTAATACTAAGCCTTGCTTTTGACTCCTACTTCTGAAAAGGTGACACCCTGTCCCAATTCTTGTTCCACGTATTTCTCTTGTCTATTACTTAGAAAATCTGTGTCAAAAGAACTCTGCAAAAAAAGCAACGTGTGTCAAAGCAGGAAACTCCTTATAAATAAACACCTGTGCTTCAATTTTCTCAAAAAACCCCAAACCGAACCACTAACATTTTTAATTAGAAACCTCAGGATGTTATTGACAAAATAAAATATTAAATCTTGACCTTCAATACACACAAAATGAAGAGTTCGTCCTATTACACTGACTAAAGTCCTATCTCTGTTTCCACCATTCAGGACTCACTTGACTCCACATGCTTTCTGACAGTTAAGAAGCTATCATTCTTCCTGACAAAAGTTACCTTTAGCCCTGCTGTATGAACCTTCCACCAGTTCTCCATGTGTCCTGTTCCTTACCCCTCACTATTACCTACAAAAAGACTTAGTAAAACCAGACCAGAACTTAAAGCAACTTTCATGGTTTCACTGCTATTCAGTCATGCTGGCTTATGCTGGTGTACAGTGTTTGTCCCAGGATGAGGATATGCCAGGCTTACCTTATTGTGTGTAAAGGGAGAAGCTGTATACAAGGTGGGATGGATAAGTGGACGAGGCAGATGAGGAATTGTATGCAAAGGTATATGTCCATGGATGTGAGGATAAAGATGAAGTGCAGGATGTGCAGGTTTTTCAGGATTCATAAACTGGTGGCCAGCAGGCAGGCGTCCAGTTGCAAGTGCAGAGGCTGTTAGACCTGAGGCTTCTTGTTTGCAAACGTGACATTCACAAGCATTTGGACCTTGGTCAGCCTGTAAGAAAATTAGAAAAAAAAATAATTACTTTCCATCTACTTGTCAGACAGTAATATCAGCTATTTCCCCCCTCCTTTTTTCTTAGTAATCACTAATATTCTTTCATTTTGCATACATGATTAGTATTTCCAGAACATCCATGAAACTTTTTCATCTAATACCAGTAGAAAAAAACCTTGTAGTGAAGTAAAAGCACTAGTGGAAGATCTTTAACTTAGTTAAGAACACCCTAAAAATTGACAGCATTTCATACTAATCAGGCTTTTCATGTCCACTGCCAGTGTCAACACACTAGATACTAATACAAATAATCAAGAACAGACAGGAACCTTGACAGCGTTGGATCATTCTAAGGCAATTATTCATCCCACTATAAAAAACCAAACTGGATTCTTTTCACAGCTTTCCAAGCATATGGAAAAACAGTATGTGTAGAAAGTAGTAATAGGAGCTGATTAGCTGATAAAGTAGTTCTGAGCTGCATTAAGCAGAGCAAGGGAGGTGATCTTTCCAGTCTGCTCAGCACTAGTGAAGACACATTTGGAGTGTTGGGTCCAGTTTTAGGCTCCCCAGCACAGAAGAGACACGGACAAATGGCAGTGAGTCCAAGGAAGGACCACAAGGTGATTCACACCTTGGAACACCTGTCACGCAATGAGAGGCTGCAAGAGCTAGGACTGTTCAGCCTCCAGAGAGAAGACTCAGAGTGATCTCACTGGTGTGTGTTCCCTTACTGTGTGGGGAAGAGGACAGTAAAGAGGACAGAGCCAGATCCTCTCAATCGTATCATATGAAAGGACAAGAGGAAATAGACACTGACTGAAATGTGGGAAACTTCACTCAAAAATGTGTTTATTTGTGAGAGTGGCTCAACACTGGGACACAATACCCACAGTAGTTCCGGAGTCTCCACCCTTGGTGACACTCAAAACCTGATCAGACAGTTCCTGACCAACCTTCTGTAAAGGATCTTGCTTTGAGCAGGTGGGCTGGATTACATTATCGGCAGATGTCCCTTCCAGACTCAACTAAACTGTGATTGTGTGAAGCAGACATTTCTCATGAGAAAAATCATAAAT